>MDKJ01293995.1:0-25631 GCA_005239525.1 Nicotiana knightiana | reverse complement strand
AGGCATTGACGTTGATATATATTCTCAACAACCTTGGAAACCAAGCGCAGCACCCGTACCTATCAAGAAGTATAAAATGCCTGACGTTCCTAAGTATGACGGGACAACCGACCCACACGACCATGTGACTGCTTTTACCACCGGAGTGAAGGGCAACGACTTAACAAAACAAGAATTTGAGTCGGTCCTAGTTAAAAAGTTTGGAGAAACACTTACCAAAGGGGCGCTAACCTGGTATTCTCTTCTCCCTGAAAACTCTATTGATTCTTTTGCTAAGCTGGCAGATTCTTTCACAAAGGCACACTCCGGTGCACAAAAAGTCGAGAAAAGGATGGAGGACATCTTTAAAATAAAACAAGGAGACACAGAACTACTTCGTGAATTTGTAGACAGGTTTCAACGAGAAAGAATGCAAATACCAAGGGTGCCTGATAATTGGGCAGCCATGGCATTTGCAAGTAATCTAAATGACAAAATCTCAGAAGCCACGAGGAGACTCAAATAAAGCTTGAGAGAATTCCCAGCTACAACGTGGAACAATGTTTATAACAGGTACAGTACTAAACTTCGAATAGAAGAATACCATTGCTCGTTCGAAAGATGAAGATCATACCAGATCCAGACGTTCCGAATCAGACAAGAGATCAGGTAAAAACAGGTATGATCCTTACTTGGGACCATCGGGACGTGAAACTCGTCCCAGGTTTGAAAACACCAGGTAAAATTATAGACCACCAAGCAGAGATGCTGGCTCGTCCTCATCTAGATCCAGAAAGGATCGAGATGAACGACCTAAAGGTAATGCACGAATTGGGGATCACACCTTCAATGTAAGTACCTCCGAACTAATTTTAATATTAAGAAATATGAGTGATAAGGTTCGATGGCCCAAAGAAATGAGGTCAAACCCGAATAAGAGGAACCCAGATTTATGGTGTGAATTCCATAATGATCATGGACACAGAACTGCAGATTGCAGATTTTTGCAAGGTGAGGTAGAATAACTATTGAAACAGGGATATTTAATAGAATTGTTTAGTGAAAAAGGTAAACATGCATACATGAAGAACAGGCAGGAGCCCCCAAAACCTCCATCTCCAAAATGAACTGTCAATGTGATACACAGAGGTGAAGAAGTAAACGGAGTGGTCTGCAAAGCGGCCATGAAGTTCACAATTACACACGGAAAGAGGGTTCGTGAAAATATGGAAGCAGACGATATGACCTTCGATGATGCAGATATCAGCGGATTAATGATTCCTCACAATGATGCTCTGGTAATATCCTTACTTATTCATGACACTAACGTAAAAAGAGTGTCGATTGATCCAGGTAGTTCAGTCAATATCATTTTGCTAAGAGTCATGGAAGAAATTCTATTGGGGAATCAAGTAATCCCAAACGCATGAGCCATATCTTAGTTTGATAACTCTACGGTTATAACAAAAGGGGAAATTGAACTTAGCACTTATACTGAGGGAGTAATTAAAAATACCAGGTTCCAAGTCATTGATACAGAGGTGCTTATAACGTAATCATAGGAAGGCCATGGATCCATGACATGAAAGCAATACCATCCACCTTGCATCAGGTAATTAAATTACCCTCCGAATGGGGGATTCAGCAAATTAGAGGCGATCAGCAAACCCCGAGAAATATAAATTCCGTGGTACACAACAACAAAAAAGTAAAGGTGGAAGAATCAAAAGATAAGTGAATCTCCCAAGCAGGTAACACCACCCAAACAGGTATGGAAGAAATTACTACCCAAATAGGTACGGAAGGTATTATTGCTTAAATAGGTATGAAAGAAGATACTCACGAGAAGGTGAATCAAGTCACCACGGAAGATGCATTGGACCACACGGATGTAGATTCCAGACCGGATGTCATTCATGAACCGGAGGAAGACAAGCACATCAAAACAACTACGGAAGAGCTCGAAGCTATTCCATTGTTTGAACAAAAACCTGAACAGAAAGTGTATATAGGCACGAGGCTGAGCCCCAGTCGAAGAGGTAAGTTAATTGATTATTTAAAGGCTAACGCAGATTGCTTTGCGTGGTCCCACTCAGATATGACAGGTGTCCCACTAGAAGTGATGCCTCATAAACTAAATGAAGATCCATCATTCGTACCTGTTAAGCAGAAGAAAAGAAAGAAAGGACCATTCAAGAACCAAGTGATTGACGAAGAGGCACAGAAACTCTTGAAAATTGGTTCGATACCAGAGGTAACGTACCTTAACTGGCTAGCTAACACTGTGGTAGTACCTAAAAAGAATGGCAAATAGAGAGTATGTGTAGATTATACTGACTTAAATAAAGAATGCCCCAAAGATTCATTCCCATTACCACATATAGATCAAGTGATTGATGTCACCGCAGGCTAGATGCGTATTCTGGTTATAATCAGATTAAAATGGATCCCTCAGACGAGGAAAAACCCTCCTTTATTACAAAGAAGGGGACATATTGTTATAAAATCATGCCTTTTGGCTTAAAAACGTTGGGGCCACCTACCAAACGCTAGTGCCCAAGATGTTCCAGGAACATCTGGGAAAAATGATAAAAGTTTACATCGATGACATGCTGGTGAAATCAACATGGGCAGAATACCATTTACGGCACCTCTCTATTACCTTTGACATTTTACGCAGGTATAATATGAAGCTGAATCCAGAAAAATGCATTTTTGGCGTAGAATCAGGTAAATTCTTGGGTTTCCTTGTATCAAACAGGGGAATAGAGGTAAATCCTGATCAAATTAAAGCTATAGAAGAAATACCTGATGTACTTATAAACAAAAAAGAAGTTCAAAGACTAACGGGAAGAATTGCAGCCTTAGGAAGATTTATTTCCAAATCTTCCGAGAAAAATTTTAAATTCTTTGCAGCTCTCAAAAAGCAAAATTGGTTCGAATGGACTGAAGAATGTCAACAGGCTCTCAAAGACCTAAAGGCTTATCTATCAAAACCTCTGTTGATGTCAAAGTCAAAGGAGGGGGAGAGGTTGTACGTCTACCTTGCCGTCTTGGAAATTGCTGTTAGTGCAGTATTTAAGGGAGAATAAAGGTAAACAATCTCCTATTTATTATGTAAGCAAGACATTACTAGATGCTGAAACTAGATATCCACATCTAGAAAAGTTAGCCTTAGCTCTGATCATGGCATCTAGAAAATTAAGGCCATACTTTCAATGTCATTCAATCACAGTTATGACCTCGTATCCATTAAGAAACATACTGCATAAACAAGAACTATCAGGTAGATTATCCGAGTGGGCCATACAATTAAGTGAGCATGAAATAATATATCAGCCTAGGACTGCAATCAAGTCTCAGATCTTAGCTGATTTTGTCGCAGACTTTAGTAATAGCATTGTCCCTGAAGTAGAAAAAGAATTACAACTCTTTAACGATGCTAATCCGGGTCTATGGACCCTATTTACCGATGGTTCTTCCAATATAAAAGGTGTCGGCTTAGGCATAGTCTTAATGTCACCCACGGGTGAAAAGAACGACAGGCTATCAAATGTTATCTTATAACTAACAATGAAGCAGAGTACGAAGCTGTCATTGTAGGACTAGAACTCGCACGGGAACTTTCAATCGATCAAATCGTAATCAAAAGCGACTCCCAACTGGTAGTAAATCAGATGCAGGGGACTTACATCGCTCAAGAGACTCGGATGCAACAATATCTAGAAAAGGCACGAGAGCTCGTGAGACAATTCAAAACATGGAAGGTAATACAAATACCTAAAGAGGAAAATGCAGAAGCAGATGAAAATTAGTTAACCTCGCAGCAGTCACAGAAGTAACAAACAAAGACAATGCAATTGTCGTTCAATCTATTCCATTCAGCGATCAACCAGGATAGAAATAAGGTAACTTTCAACAATTTAACCTAGGATTGGAGAAACGAAATCTTAAATTTTTGCAGAATGGCACCGTACCTGAAGACAAGAAAACAGCTCAGGCACTTCTGCACGGTACTGCCTCATTCACAACTCATTATATCGCAAGATGTTAGGAAGGCCCCTAGAAAAATGCCTCGGACCTAACCAAACGGAGTTTGTGATGAAAGAAGTCTACGAAGGACACTGTGGAAATCACTCAGGAGCGAGATCCTTGGTAAAAACCCTAATCAGAGCAGGATACTATTGGCCTAAGATGGAAGAAGAGGCCGAGAACTTAATATCCAAATGTGACAGATGCCAAAGGGTTTCCAATAACATGCATCGACCAGCGGAATTATTGCATCCAATAATATCCCCATGGCTCTTCATGAAATGGGGTATGGACATAGTGGGACCTCTTCCCACAGCTAAAGACAGGTACGGTTTTTGCTCATACTAACCGACTATTTTACAAAATGGGTAGAGGCAGAAGCGTTCAAACAGGTGCGAGAAAAGGAAGTTAAAACCTTCTTATGGCGAAACATAATATGCCTCTTTGGGATACCAAAGGAGATCGGGGTGTGATAATGACCCACAATTAATAGGCTCGCAAATCACAGAATTCTTCGAAAGCTGGCAAATCAAACAGATCACTTCAATGCCATACCACCACGTGGCTACTGGTCAAGCTGAGTAGACGAATAAAGTCATCATCAACAACCTAAAGAAGCAACTAGATAGAGCCAAAGGAAATTAGCCTGATGAGTTACCAGCGGTACTATGGGCATACAGAACAACTTCAAAAATAGCCACGGGAGAAACTCTGTTCGCACTTGTCTGTGGCTCAGAAACCTTAATACTTGTGGAGATTGGCGAACCAAGCATAAGGTTTACAACAGCCACGGAGAAAGCAAACGACGACGAATTGAAGACCAATCTGGACCTGCTCAAAACACAGAGAGAAACAACACTAATACGGATGGCAACTCAAAAAAAAATCATAGAGCGTTATTATAACCGTAAAGCTCATCTCAGATACTTCAAGATTGGGGACTTCGTCCTCCAAAAAGTCTTTCAATCAACGAAAGAAGCTGGCGCAGGAAAGCTAAGTCCAAACTGGGAAGGACCCTACAAAGTCCGAGGCATAGCTGGGAAGGGCGCCTACGAGCTAGAAGCTATGGACGGAATAATCCTACCAACAAGTTGGAATGCCATCCACTTGAAGAAGTACTACTTCTAAGGAAAAGAAGTACCCCGGTCAAGTATCACTCATTCAATTTTATTTTGAACATTTAAAATTTTACTAACCTTTTTAGATGATAGGCATAAAGCTAACCCATCACCAGATGATGATATTATACCTGCAAAGACGCGAGGAAGTAACTGAATTCCCGGTCTAGGGTTACACTTTCTGATGGACGTTTTAAAGGGTTAAGCAGTCATCATCTAAACACTATATACCTTCCAGTCCCGTATGTTTTTCCTTTTCAGGAAAAGGACCACAAGGAAGGAATAGTCAAGTGCTCGAGATTTCATTCGTCAAAGCTCAAACACTTGGGGGACTATACAGTATGGAAGACAAGGACGAAGCAAAAAAGACTATCAAAAAGTCAAAGCTCGAGCTTAAAGATCCATCTACCCAACAAGTCAAGTGATACGAGAAAAATCAAAAGAGCCAAAGACTCAAACACAAAGCCTAATCCAAAAAACATTCGAACAAGTTCAGGTTAAAAGGCAAAATATTAGCTACAAGGAAGAAATGCGCACCCTTTGTACTTATTCAAAAGAAAGACTGTTGCAACCAAAAATAGTTATGGATAAAAGATCATCATCATTGTACTCATTAAAAACTGTTGTAACTAAAAAAAGTTACGAAATCTTTGTATTCATATAGAAAACTGTTATCAAATAAAACAGTTACGGATGAAAGATCAAAATCCTTGTACTCGTTCAAAAAATTGTTATCAAATAAAACAGTTACAGATGTAAGAGAATTTCCCTCATGCTTATTGAAAATTGTTGTCAACAAAAACAGTTACGGGTGAAAACCCCAACTTGAATAAAAACTGTTACGAACGAAAAATAGTTGCTCTCTTGTATTAATTCAAAAAAATGGTTACATACGAAAAACAGTTACGAAATACAAGTGTATATCAAATCTGTTAAAAGAAAACAGTTGCAACATTAGTTTTAGATGATAATCAAACACATGTAAAATGTCGTGAAAGTTCAAACAAAAAACTTTCCTCAGAAACATTCTTAAACATGTGAAAAATTTCTATCACTCTATTGCATTATTACACCATTATGAAGTTGAGATGTCTTCTTCATTAAGTGTCGATCAAAAAGGGTCCTCTTTCATAACTTATGCCTACTACAAAAAGCACATATTTTATATGATACCGTGCCTATTACGAAAAGGTGCGAGTCATCTAAAGCATTCTATATGCAAAACTCAGAGGTAAAACTAAAACCCCGAAAAATAAAGCATTCAAAAGACTTAAAGAGTGAAACAGAAACTCAACGGAAAAATAAAGTCATACTTGCATTAATATATTAAAATAGCTAAGTAAAAACTAAGTATTAACTTATACTTAGCCGTATAGAGTTTTTTATACATTAAGGTGCCCCTAAGTTGTCATTTGGGGACTTTAAGAGATCCAAATTTACCCCCGATGGGACTGGTGGTAACCACCAATTGAGACAAAGAAAAAAAAGGAGAGGAACCAACTTCTTAAACTTCATCAGGAGGGGGGTTGACTTCACTGGCATAAGGAGCAGGAGCGGCTTGCGACGAAGAGACTTGAGCAGTAGGAGCCTCACCTTCAGGTGAAGAGAGATTCTGACCTTGTTGAGCCTTCTCAATGGACTCCTTGATTTTTGCAATTTCAGCACTAATGTCAAAACCCTCTCGGCTATTTCAGTCAATGTGTCGAGGCGAGAGTTCATGTACGCCCAACTAACATCGACGGTTGTCCTATCATTAAGAGCTTCGTAATCATTCTCCCATAGCATAACCTCAGCTCTTAGCTCATCCGTCTCGGCCACAACAGCATCTTTGGAGACCCTTAAAGGAGCGAGAGACCTTTCCAGGAATTGGACTTTTTCTAAAGAGTTGCAGAGATCTTCCTGGGTCTGAGTAAGTGATTGCACAAGATCGCCTGAATAATCCTCCTTTTGTTCTAGCAAGGCCTTCAAATTCCTAATTTCTTCAGAGGCACGAGACAACTGTTCCGTGAAAGAGGATTCAAGGGCGTTCTTATCGTTGCCCGCCTGATCAGAAGATGCTTTCTCTATGGCCAACTCTGTCGTCATGACTCTCACTTTCTGTTCCAAGGTACATTTTTCTTCTTGTACGGCCTCCATGTCGAGCCCTAAGCTTTCATATTGCTCCTTCTAGTTGTCTGCTTCAGCATGCCATTCCTTCACTTCCTACTCCGTTTTAGAAACCCTCTTCATAAGCTCTGTGCCTATAAGATTGGTCTGCAAAAGAAAGCCAATTAGATATGGTAAATACCCATACAAGAATGAATGAAAGAAAATACATTCTAGCTTTAAAGAAGTATGCACGATCTCATTAGCCCATATAAGGGAACTGTGGCTATCCAGCTTAGCTCTCTCTGTCGGACCTATCAACGGTTTCAACCACACATTAGGCTGGCCAGACTTTTTAAAGAGGCTACCCTATGCCGGAACTTCTATCATCACCTGCCTCATCTCCATGCTGGAAGACCCTACTTCTGAAAAAAGAGGCACGGAAGAAGGAACAGATGCATGAGCCACGGGCAAGGAAGTATGAGGAGCCGAAAAAGTCACGGGAGAGGGAGCAAGAATAGGAGCAGGAATAGACATGGGGGCAGGATAAATAACTGGAACAGTGGAGGGGAGTTCTCTAAGAGAAGGAGAGAAAACAGCTAGGGGAGCTTCATCAGCAACAAAACCAAAGCCTTCCCGAAATAAATGATCAACAGAATCACGCACGGGAGAGGGGGAAGCATCTTCAAGGGAAGAAAATTCAACTTCAGGTACGGAAGGATCAATAATAGGTGTAGACTCGTTGTCTGAGACCACCTTCCTTCTGCGTGACCTATGGATTAAAAAACCCCCTTCTTCCTCCTCTTCTTCCAAGGTCCTTGACCCACCTGCTTTTCTCTTTAAAGAAGAAGAGCTTGAAATGATCTCCTGGGCCTGAGCCAGGGATAACTTGGGAACAGACGCGGATGCAGAAACTCCACGAGCAGGAAACCCTGTCAAAAGGAAAGGATTAAATAATGCTCAAAGGAAGAAGAAAGTACAAGCAAAAAATTCACTTACCATGAGTCTTAACTCTCCAACCAAACCACTCAGAGAGGTACTTCCATGAACGTTCTTCCAATGGAGCGATTAACAAAAGCTTTTCTACCCAATCTCTGAAATCGGAGACATTCTTGACGGTTCCCATGATTGCTGCAAAAAGAAAAAACAACTACGGTGTTAGTAAAACATCTAAAGCAAAAAGCAAGGAATGTGAGCTAAAATGTACTCACGTGCATGATTCCACTTCTCAGGGAAGGGAAGATTTTCTTCACCTACTAAGCCAACTGTAGGCATAACAACGTATCGAAGGTACCAACCTCGATCCTTATCATCTTCAGAAGTCACTAACAATCTTTTACTCTTGGCAGCCAGAGTATAAATTCCTTGACGGAACAACATTGGG
Source organism: Nicotiana knightiana (assembly GCA_005239525.1). Taxonomy (NCBI): domain Eukaryota; kingdom Viridiplantae; phylum Streptophyta; class Magnoliopsida; order Solanales; family Solanaceae; genus Nicotiana; species Nicotiana knightiana. The sequence continues at coordinate 17,033 of MDKJ01293995.1, read as the reverse complement.
GAATAAAGATGAATAAGATGATTAAAGGTAAAGGGTACCGAAGCTAAAGTAGCCAAACATCTAAGACATGCAACGACTCGCCATACAAGAGGCCCGACTTGTCCCAAGCAAATTTTGAAAAATTGATAGAACTCGATGATAACCGGGTCAATGGGAGGCGTAAACCCTAATGTAAAAGGATAGGTATAAACAAAAGAATACCCCGTCTTGTAAGACGTTATTTTTTGAATACTGTTTGGAACAATTACAGGAAAATCGGAACTCCAAGGGAACTTGTCAGCACTGTCAAGGGACGACAATGAAGAAAGCTGATCTCTAAGGTCCTGACTATTCCTAGCAAAGGTGAACTCCGCAGGTACTATTTCATCGACCCTCGGTTCGCGCAAAGGTTCGTGATTTCCTCTACCTTTGGACGAAGATCTAGAAGCCCTGGTCCTAGGAGAAGTTAAAGACCAAGAAGAAGGAGGGGAAGTAATTTGAGAAGAGGAAGAACCCCTTGAAGGAGTAGAACCTAAACTCCTCAAATTTCTGCCTCTCCTACTCCGCATTGGAGCAGAAGAGGGAGCCAAATCATCTATGTTTATGACTCTCTTAGATTGGTTTGAAGAAGACATATCTACAAAGACAAGGAAAAAGTTCTTTAGAAATAAAGTTTTAAAGTTAGAAGTTTTTCGTGAAAGAAAAGAAAATGGGTATTTATACTCGAAGACAACCGTCAAAAATGAGAAAAAACAATGATGTGAAAGCCATAATTGAAGATGTCACTTCGTGACTGATGCAGCCGCTAAAAGCCCTAAAAGGCGCTGAACCATTTCAGAACCATCCCGAAAATGCCACGTGGCATAAGCAATAAAGGGAAGTGACAAGCGACACAATATTTCGAGTGAAGCGGCGGCAAAATGTTCCCACCATAAATGAGTATCCACTTACCAAATATTAATCGATAAATATATGGTAAGTGGGGGGACTATCTATATTGGTAAAAAAGAGCTTCACACGTGTAATAAATCTTGATGACTCAGTAGTCTACATGGAGCAATGAAGGCACGACAGCTGGACGGGACTCTATGAAGAGGTATGAGGCAAAGAGTCATGGAAAATCACACCCACGGGTTAATTAGCTACGGAAGTCTCAACCTGATTGAGAAGATGAAGAGACACGGTCAAAATGTATCTAGGTAGAACAAAGGGAAGATTCAGAGATCTTCAATTAGTGATCCACACGTTACACAACATTCACGTAACAATTACAGTTACTCATTGTAACATTACATTAATGTCATAATTAGTCATTAATGCTCAATCAGTGAAAAGGGCAGACGTTATATTAGGAAATTCCCTATATAAGGGAGTAAAATATAACATGTAAAGGATCATCCGAACTACTATTGCAATACACTTTACTTTTCGTGCATATCATTGATTTTTCTTTATTTAATTACTCACAATAATCAGTCTCGCCTTGGTTATCTGAAATCCGTGTTCATCCTAAAAATAGCTTTGGTCAAAGGATCTAATTCCGGTTAAACAGGAGCTACTCATGCTCGTAAATTACCGAGCGAAGTGCAAATAGCCAAAATGACCTGTTGGGTCGTTACATATACCTGATTGACATTCGCAGGCTCCTAAGTCACCTTCCGTTGTATTTTATTTCCTTTGTTCTTATTATTTCGGGATAGTGATGTACTTGTTATTTCTAGTGACTCTTAGAAAAGCTTATGACTTGTACTATCAGTTTTGGGATTATGTAACTATGTTGTTATAGATATTATTTAATGTATTCCAGTTAAATTAGTTAAATTTCACTAATAATCAGCATATGTTAGGCTTACCTAGTCCTAAAAACTAGGTTCCATCATGACGTCCTATGGTGGAAAATTGGGGTCATGACAAGTTGGTATAAGAGCTCTTAGTTCATAGGCTCTACGAGTCATAAGCAGGTTTAGTAGAGTCTTGCGGACCTGTAGGGACACGTCTATACTTATATTTAAGAGGCTACAAAACTATTAGGAAATTCCACTTCTTTCATTCCTTATCGTGCAATACTGATTCAGCTTGAATGATATATCTTATATTCCTTTGCATCCACTCGTGTATGATATTGTGCACTCGCTATCAACTATGCGCCGAGAGATCGTGATGTTGTGGATGGGTTGCGAGAGAGCTAGGGATGCTCAAACATTGTCTCAATGTGTCGTTACGACTGAGGATGTGGGTGTATTAAAAGATCAGTCAATTGTTCATGTGGGGGTGTGACAGATTTTTGCATCTGATTGATAAGTACGAGCTTGGGAAGATTTATTTGATTTCCTAATCGCCATGATCATGGTAGGGTAATGGGGTGGATGATGATTTAAGGATAGTAGGTGGTATTAGAAACTATATGCTTCGTATGGGATTTCTACTAAGTGAAAGGTTCATATTATCATTCAAGGCACTAGAGGAAGCGAGTTTGGCAGTCACGAGGATGGACATTCGCTAAGTAAATGATTTGAGGTATCTCATTGTTAGTGTTGTACAATACTTAAGGATTAGTATTGTGGAACATTAGATGTTGTGTCCTATGGCTTTTTGCCAAGTGTGGGAGTCCACTATCGACGATCAGATTGCAGGGTCATGAGTTGTTGATACCCAATTTTTCCCTGTATTGTTTTCAAAATGCATACATATCTTCAAAACAATGCATGAGCATCAATTAGTATTTTTTCATGATTTTCTGTAATGTTAAAAGAATTTTTAATTAAATTATTCCATTATTTTGTGGTCCAAATAATTACTAATTTCATCACGAAGGATTTTATAATGATTTTATTGTCTAATTTTATCATTTATATTTATATTGAGCTTTAATTACATTATGCATAATTATATTTACATTTGTAGGTTATAATTGTAATAACTTTGCAATAATAGCCTATCTACGTATAATTACTTTATTTTACAAGAAATGACCTTTTATATTTTTATAATATTAAGTAATTATTTTAAATCATTTGTATGCATCAATACCATTTTTATCATCTGTTAGCTATTTTTATAAATTATTTTATCAAATTAATTGGGTATTTAACATATAGCCTCTTTAATTCGGACCTTAGCCCAAATGCCACCCCAGCCCAATTAAAATTAACCCATAACCCAATACCCATAACCCAATCCTTATAACCCGCCCAACCACCAAACTTGATTCTGGCCGTTGATCTCAAGAGATCAACGGTCTAGGACATCCTTACCATTTTTAATTAACCGACAACCCCCAAACCCTAATCATTTTTACCAAATCCGCTGCCCCTGAAACCTTCTCCTCCTCCATTCTCTCTCATACACCCCCTGAAACCTAGCCGCCATCACCTGCAAAACTCCCCATCTATGGGGTTTCTACATATTTTCCGGCCCTAGCCGGCCTATTACATATTCTGGTTGTTCGACTTCATGGATTTCTAAGAGAATCTCAAAGAGATTCAACCGGTTTTGCTTGAAACTTCTTTCACAGGCTTGTCTTTGGCCACTCTCATTTGTGAGTACTGTTTCTTGCCTGTTTTTTGTTTGGATCTATGGATTTTGACTGAGTTTCTTTCATCTAGTTGTTTTTGAAAAACCCTAGTTCAATGACTACTTGGTTCTGTTCAGATCCTCGTAGATCTAGATGTTCTGAGTCCTAAATTTCCTCATAAGGTTTTTCTAACTTGAAAGTGTTTAATCTGATTTTTTCTTTACTGGTTTGATTAATCTTCGTGCATATGCTTAAACCCTAGATGTTTCTGTTTGTTACACTGATGTTTTCAATTTTCTCCCGTTATTGTGTTTATTTCTATTAACCAATTATGTTGACTGATTCTATTTAAGTTTCGAATAACTTTTTCATGTTAAAATTATTATTTTCCGAGAGTTTTACCTATTTCCTTATTTGTGACCAAGATTAGTTATACTTGCCTTAATTAAACTATCAGTATGGTTTGGGGATTTGATTGAATCATATATGGTATAAGATTGATTTCTTTCCTTATTTGAGCCATAGTTCTGTACCGTTAATTAACTCTCCAATTTAAGGGGTCTCTTTCGGATTTCTCTATATGAATTGATTCCCTAATTGGTTGATTGATTTATTTGATTATGCTTGTTTTACGAACTTTGATTTCCTCTTTACCTTATTTTTTTTACCTCACTAAGTGCTATATATACACTCTCATTCTTATTCTTCAAACGCGAATAATAGTTCACAAAAACACACACTCACACACATACTTTGCTCTCACCTCTCTGCTACTTGTGCTCATTGCTTGTCTAGCCGACTGAAAGCCAAGGCTAGACTATTGAATCCTGCATACCTTTCATCTCCTATTTACTTTCCTTCAACCGGTCTTCTCTATTCCTAATGTTGTTCATTATACTATGAAGTTTGAACCTATATGCTCTCTCATCTGCTGATTTATTTCTGTTGAATCCATATCTCTTCTATATTTCGATTGGCATGTCTACTTCTGTGTTTAACTGTGTATCGTTCCTATCTATTGCTTTAATCAGCATGTCTACTTCTGTGTATAAGCTTCAACCCTTTCTTGTTTATTGCCTTAAACCAGCATGCTTACTTAGGCATATAGAATCTTATCTTTCCTGTCCATTGACCTCAACTGGTATGACCACTTCTGTGCAATTAAATCCCTATCCTCTCTATGAACTATTAGCATGACCACTCCTCCATTTAAGTTCGATGTTCTTCCTATCTACGGCTTTAAGTCAGTATGATTACTTCTGCTATGTGCTCTGGTTCTTTAAAGTTATGTGCTTATTGTCTATTGCTTGTAATTAGCATCACTAGATCTTATTGAGTGCTATGGAATTTGGTTGTCATAATATGTCAATTTTCTTGGTGTTGATCAACATGCTTTTGTTTCTGATTGGTTTCATTTGTCCTTGGTTAAGGATTTCTATGTTACTAACCCCTACTACCCCTTATTTGTGTAGTTGTTTGATCTCAACATGATATGTGACCACCTAGTGTTAACTAATGCACTAAGTTAAATCTGGGCAATATGAATCTTTTCTTTGAAACTTTGTGACTATGTTTGTTGTTTGTTTGCTGAAGCCTTTGTTTTTAGAATGCTTCTGAACTGTTTTCACTTCTAAGCTGTTTTTCACTTCTGAATTGTTTTCTTCAAACTATTTCTACTCTCCAAACACTACTTTTTCACTCCTACTCTTAGAATATCTAGGGTCCTACCCCTCCAGTGTGAGCACTGCCTAGGAGTCCATGAGACTCCTCCGAACTCTGACACACTGGGGCTGGCTCTTCCACATTGCACAAAACTGTTTTTTTAAAGGATCCTTGGTGTGAGCATTTCCCGAGGTCCCTGAGGCCCTTGGGAACTTTGACGCACCAGGATACTCTCTTGGACACTATGAGATATTGGTACTTTGGACTTGGTTGAAGGCCTGGTTCTCCAGGTTTACTTTGGGCCTATCCAGGCTCCCTATAGTATAGCAGTTGCATTTCTGCAATTCATTCGTTCTTGGTTTGTAATAATAATCTTGTAAAACAGATATTGGGGATATTACTAAAATTTGAGGGACTTTTATATATATTTTGCGAAGAAATCGGGTAGAAATCATGTTCTTAGGACTGTTATGATTATCTACATGCATTAGAAATCATGTTTATTGGACTCGTCTCACTACTTGTTCTAAACTTCTATTTTCTGTAAGTTCTGCATAATCATATATGCGCTAGTGATCCTGTTTCTAGGTTGCTTACCAATTCTTACTTCACTATCATGTTCATGGACTCTCCTAGATGCATTAGAGAGCATGTTCTAGGACATTTATTGCACTCGCCTAAATACCACGCCTACATCTAGATCGTATAAATTAGTTTCTTCAGTAGCAACCATGTCTATAAGAATAAGTATAAAAGAAGTCCCAACACCTAGACATCTTTCTTATAGAGATAAGTATATAAAATAAGTTCTATAACGTTTGTGATTATTCTTTCAGCAGCTAGACAGCATGCCTATAGGACATAATGAACCAAACTGCTTTGTTAAAATCATTTGTTGGTTTATTATAGCTCTGATTAGCCATTAGAAATCATGTTTATAGGATATCTCATATCCACGCCTAGGCAAGCCTGTAGGATAATTGAAATCTTGCAAATTGTAAAACTATGCGTTGCTTAACTATTTGCGAACTGCTCAGACTCAGCAAGTCCTAAAATCAGTAGGCAAAGTGATTAGGTCTCCACTACCTCACTTTAACACAATGCTGCATATATTCTATTTGTCATGCTCACCTGATATCTTGCTTTAGGACTCTTAAAGTAACTGAAATGTTGTTGTTTGAGATGTGCAATTGACTGCTTATTTGTGGAGGTAAATATGAGCCCCCCTTTTAATTGTTCTTTTATCTGACAACCCTACTTGTTTTAATTGTCGCCTAGATTTTCTCCTTTTAAGCACTTTCAGAGAGTCTAGAACTGCCTTAATTAGAGGTACTAAACATCTCCAGGATCGTAAGTATGGGACGGGTAATGCACGCATAGAGTACGTTTAATTAGAATTTCTTATATAACCACCAAAGGGAGGGTAATTGGGTAGTAAAGAATATGATGCCATGTGTGCTAATGCTACGTGTAACCCCTCTAGTTGAGGAAGGTTTATTTTTATTGCACTGATGTGATCCTATAGGCTAATAAACCTGGACCCCTTTATTCCCATTTTTGTAACCCATATGTGTGCTTAAACTTCTTTACTTTCTTAATTGACTAATTCACAAAATAAGTTTGGTCGGGACCCACCATTGTGGACCTCGAGGGTTTCCTAACACCTTCCCCCCAAGGTAATTTCAAGCCTTTACCCAATCTCTAGTAATTTAAAACGGTTCATGAATTACTTGCATTAGGTTCCATAACGCACCTTAAATCCGTTAGGTGGCGACTCTTCAATTTCCATAGCCCTTTCCCAAAAGGAAATGAGTTGTCCCAAAGCACGTCGAAACCCGGACCCCGCGAAAGGGGAAAAAGGGGGCGCGACAGCATGGCGACTCTGCTGGGGATTTTAGTCTTTTACCATAACAAACTTTCTTTTTTAAAATTAGTCTAAGCATGCTTCTTTTTTGTTAATACGTGCGCACCCTTTCCCTTTCCCCTTATGTGAATTTAATTGCCCGTTTTGAGCATTTATGATTTCCTTTACTGCGGAAACTGACTTATTTCTTTGTTTTCCTTACTTAAACGTCTTTCAATTATTAAATACCGCATTTATTATTTTCCTAACATGCAAATACGTGACAATATGCTATTTACTACTGCATAAATCATGCTCAACATCATATTCCACTCGTGCATAATAAATCCTATAGCAACGCTTGATGAGTGGTTGCGCTCTTCCTATATATCACCTTTTAAATTTGGAAAGGCTTATTTGCGGTAAAACTAGTCGATCAGCGGTACAATCGACGGTTCCGTGCCTTTCCCCCTCAAGTTGTCCGCTTGAGGGTACTAGTCTAGACCCCCATAGCAACCTTACTCTGATTATAACTGTACATGCATCATGGTGAAACCTAGACGTGTTAATATGTTGTCCACATAATAACCCTTTAAGACAAACCTTATCCAAAAGTCCACCGGGGTTTCCATAACCCCAACGGACGCAACCACGTTCTGTCCATTAATTTTGGAGAACTAAATGCCAATATGCTAATCATGGATATATAAATAGTCAAATCTAGAGGGGGGGAAAGGTCTAACCTTATTTGTTTTGCAGAAAATGAGGCACGAGGTCCCAAGGTTCGGCATGGTCCAAAACATACCACCACTGCTACTAGATTTGTGGGAAGATCTTTCCTCAAGTGACAAAAAACATGTGAAGAAGGTCCTGGGAAATTTTCCTTTATATTAGATATCCAACCAAATAACATGTTGATAGGAGCTGCAACCATGTTCTAGGATCGTAAAGATCAGTGTTTCGCTTCGGGGATAATGACCCCGCTCTTAGAAGAAATCAGGGGATTTACTGGGATACCTTGGGACAGCCCTGGGCTATTGTGTACCGGAAAATTGCACTGGTAGGGGATTTCTAAAAATGATGGGTCAGAAAAAGAACGCCGATTTGGAGTGCTTAAAGAAATCTTATATACCATTTGACTACTTGTATGAGAGATACGGTCATAGCAAGTCCTACCGTATTTTCCATGATGATTTTTTCATCACTTTCTTGGGTCATATTCACTGCAGAGTTTTCATGTTCATTGTTTGCTTCTTGGGTATGATAGTGTTCCCAACGAAAAGAGAAAAAATTCACACTAGACTGACTATGGTCACCAAGACTCTAATGGACGGAATCGAGGACAGACATACACCATAGTCCCTATGATTATAGTTGATATCTACCGGGCCTTGGACCACTGCCAGAAAGGGTCCAAACATTTCGAGGGCTGCAATTTGATGTTGCAGTTGTGGTTAATGGAGCATCTCCAAAAGGGTCAATATCTCCAGGAGTTTCCACAAAGAGCGTGGAATGACCATATTGCCTTCCATCACCCTAAACAGATGACTTATATTCCGGACAGGTTTGCTCAACCAGAGAGTGCTAAGGAATGGGTGGAGTTCTTCGATAATTTGACTCAGGATCGGGTTCAGCGGATGTTTGAATGTTTCCCTACTGACGAGTTCATCATCAGGTCAAGAGAGGCTCCTCACTTAGTGTTGATCGGGTTAAGGTGAATATACTCTTATGTTCCCATCAAGGTTATGAGGCAGGAAGGAAGAAGATCATACCACGGGTCGCGAAGATAAGTCATTTCCGGGCAGATTTTCAGGATGCCGACATCTCTTACAAGTGTCAAGCTCAGCATATGTGGCACTCAAAGATTATTGTGGAGAAGGAAACCATTGAGCCAGATAGGTATCATGCGGGACATACACCTTTTTACCTGGCATGGTCGGAGGACAACTTAGCTGGGAAAGTTGAGCCAGGAATTGGTCGGGGAAACAGGGTTATAGACAAAGATGCAGAAACCCAAGTAAAATACAAAAAGTTGCACAAGAGGATTCATGACTCCGAAGACGAACATCAGGAGATACACGAGACTGACAAGAGATTAATAAAGGAATGGAGGGAAATGGCTACCACCTCCATTGAAAGGGTAGAATATCTGGAGCGGGGCTTGATAGAGCTGGGAGAAAAGACAAGGAAAAGAATCAACGACTGCCAGAATGCTGAAAGAGGCGAGGGAGGACATCTAGCAAGAGTATACATGTTGTTGGGCATGCGTGAATTGGGGGACCTGATTGATGGAGTCAGAAAGATCAAGCCTGGGGAAGGTCCTTCTGGGACCAAGTAGATTAGATTTATTTGCTTCTCCAAATGTAATAAGGCCAAGTGCCAGTTGTGACTTATCTTTTATTATCTTAGTGTTGTTTTGGGATTCTTCTATTTTTTATATTAATGAAATGAGGTATTTATTGGCATCTAAGTTCTCCAAAACAACTTGTCGCTAGGCCTACCTCGGGCACAACGAGGCTCCCAAAATAGGAAGGGAATTTACATTCCGTAATATGTGTTTAAATATTGCAAATATTCTTTTCAGAACTCTCACTGACTTGGCTACCTTTTGTTTTTCTTTCTTTCTTTGGATTATTCCCATTCCCCAAAGGTTGGTTCATGCATACTGGCATCATCAGCTTATCATACTAGATCTAGGGGTCATCCACATCCTCCTCCTCCAAGTCCACCAAAAGGCAAAGGGAAAGCAAAGATGGATGATTTGAACAGAACCAGAAAAGACAACAACACACATGTTGAACATGTAGAAGTTTCTGATGGACGAGGTAGTCAGTCCCCAAATGATGTGGTATCACGACTTGAGTAGAAAATACTAGAACTCCAGGGTGAGCTCGAGCAGGTCCGGAGCTTAGCAAATCTATCCCTCACACTCAGTATCCTAGATGTCAACCATTCAAACACTCAGAACCCCGCACCACCACAAAATACACCCAACAAGCGCCTACAAAATCCTCCCGCACCTCACCATTACACAACCCCTCCACAGAATCAAGCTATCCCTCCACAATATCAGCAAAAGACCTACCATACTCCAAAAAATACCCCACAAATCATTCCCGAACCCCAGAACTCCACCAATGATCACCATTATACCCAAACTCCTAGTCACCAAAATAACCCTATATACGTGGAAACCCTACCTCACTCCACTCAGCCCATATCCTATACACCGGAATCCACTGAGAATGACCTGCTCATTAAGAACCTGGCTGAAGAGATCAAGAAGTTGATAAGTCGGTTTCAAGACGTCGAAGTAGGCAAAGGGATAGAAGATCTGAACTATGAAGACCTATGCATACAGCTAGATGTAGAACTTCCAGAGAGTGATAAACCTCCCAAGTTTGAAATGTTTGACGGAACAGGTGATCCTAGGGTTCATCTAAGGAATTATTGTGGCAAGCTTGTAGGGTCGTAAATGACGAATGAAGATTTTCATGAGGAGTCTTACATAAGATGCTTTATCCTGGTACATCAGCCAGGATCCTGAGAAGTGTGCCAACTGGGTGAGTATGGCATTTGACTTCATGGACAGATTCAGCTTTAACACAGAGAATGCGCTGGATGTCTTCTATATTCAGAACTTAAAGAAGAAGCCCACTAAAAGCTTTCGCGAGTATGCCACTCGTTAGAGGTCAAAAGCAGCCAAAGTCAGGCCGACATTGGACGAGGAACAGATGAACAAATTCTTCGTTAGAGCACAGGATCCGCAGTACTATGAAAGATTGATGGTTATTGAATTATAAGTTCTCCGATATCATCAAACTCGGAGAAATGATTGAAGAGGGCATTAAAAGTGGTATGGTAACAAACTTTGAGGCATTGCAGGCCACAAATAAAGCATTGCAGTCAGAGGGTATATCAAAGAAGAAAGATGCGGGAACAACAATGGTCACCCAAGGACCCAAAACTCCACTTGTATATCAAACCTCCCCACTTACATACCAAGAACCTCCACCCACATAGCAACCATCACCTCTCAGATATTCCCAACCAGACACTGCTTATCATACATATAATTCCCAACCCTCTCACTTTCAGTCACCTCCAACTCGTCCAAACTACCCAAGACCTCGACCTAACTTTGACCGTAGACCACCTAAACAATACACTTCCATTGCCGAACCCATTTACCAGCTATATGAAAGGCTGAAGGTTGCTGGTTATATCACTCCTATCCCTGCTGTGATCGTGGAGAATTCATCCCAATGGGTTAACCCAAATAAGACTTCTGCATATCATTCTGGCATGAAAGGGCACACCATTGACGAGTGTCAAACACTGAAGGATAAGATCCAGACCTTGATTGATAGTACGGTCATTCGGTCCAAAGAATCTACACCCAACGTCCGTAAAAACCCTCTCCCACATCATAGGGGTAAAGGTATCAATGTGATGAGACCGATGAGGGATGGGATCCCGAGCGATCAATTGGACTTATCAAAGAGGGTGGCAATCCTAAGATGCAGTCACTCTCAATCCTATTATAGTACAAATACAACCACCAGTGGAGGTTGAGGTAGCTGCATCAGTTCCATTTGAAGTTGAGATGGCACCCCCCACAGCTGCGTCTGTTCCATTTGAAGTGGAAGTAGCCACACTTTTCACAGTGTCAACCACACTGCCTTTCGACACCAAGGTTGTACCCTGAGATTATGTGGCCGAAGCTAGAAGAAAATTAAATACCAAAATAGAAGAATTCGGCGTTGCGCAAGGAATGACAGAACTGGGAGAATCCAATAAGCAGGCCTCTAATAGACCGGCCGTTATCGAAACAGGCCCGGATGACCTTTGGAGGAAAGTGCAAGCAAGGGAGTATTCAGTCGCCGATCATTTGAACGAGACTCCTGCTTAGATATCTATCCTGTCACTACTACAGAATTCAGAAGTGCACAGGAATGCTCTCTTAAAGGTGTTAAGTGAGGCATATGTACCTAACAACATCACTGGTAAAGAAATGGCCAATATGGTGGGACAAGTGCTGCAAAGTCAAAAAAACACCTTCCACGAGGACGAGCTGCCACCCGAGGGTTTAAATCATAACAGGGTACTACACATTACCGTGCAATATGAGGACAATTTCATTGCCATAGTTTTGATAGATGGGGGATCCAATCTCAATATTTGCCCATTGACAACACTAAAGAGGTTGGGCAAAGGCCTGTATGAAATACGAGAAGGGACTATGAATGTGAAGCCATTTGACGGGTCTCAGAGAGCTACCATTGGAGAGATCAGTCTTGTCTACAAATGGGACCTACATGGTTTGATGTCGAGTTCCATGTGCTGGATATATCTGCATCATACAATTTATTGTTGGGACGACCCTAGATACATGCCGATGGGGCTGTAGCGTCAACTTTGCATTAGGCAGTGAAGTTTGAGTGGAATCACCAAGAAGTGATTATCCATGGAGACGGGAGCAACCCTATTTACACCCGTCAGACCATCCCGATGGTTGAAAATAGAAGAAATCTAGGTGGAGATACTTATCATCATATCGAAAGGGTCAACGTGATCGAGAAAGATAAGTGGTGGAGTAGCAAGTAGAAAGTATACTAGCATGGAGAGGATATGAACCCGGCAAGGGTCTTGGTAAAAACCTTCAGGGATCTCCAAGCCAATACAGTTGAAACGCCATGGTACAACATTTGGGCTAGGATATCAGTATACTTGGCAGGAATACAATGATTCGTCACCACCGTGGCGTGGTCCTTTCTATCCATTGGAGCAGCCTATACCGCACCTGAGTCAGACTTTCTAGCGGACCGACATCATACGGGGATCAGAGGAGGAAGAGGCATTGGCCGCCTAAAGGAACCTATTCCTGGAAGGTGATGACATGGACTGTTGCGTGATTGTTGAGGCGGAGGAGGAGGAACGCCCTACCATCCGAGCTGTGGAGAGAGGATCATTCCTCAAGTATTGGACTGTCAGACCATCTAGGGCACGACGAGTCCCGAGGTGGCAAGGCTGACCAACATTATTTATTTTGTTTTCTAAGAAAAATGATTTCCCTTTTAGGCATTTTTTTTAAAATAAAACTTCCAATGTTCCAAAAAAGTTGTTTAAATTATTGAAAATCGCATTTTTTTGACACTTTCAATGAATTAATGTTTAGCATTACCATTTCTCTCTCATAGCTTTATCTAGACATCATTATTATTTCCTATCTCGATGAACCGGCAATTGTGACATGTAATGAGGCAACGCAACAAAAGGATAGTGATTCAGAAGAAGAGGGTGGCATACTTGAGGAAATTGTCAGAGAAGTGGAGGACTTTGAGAACAAGCCTAAGTCCAACCTGGACGAGACTGAAATAATCAACTTGGGAGATTCTGAAACTATAAATGAGACCCGCATCAACATTCACTTGTCGCCGTCAGAAAAAGAAGAGTACACACAGTTCCTGAAAGAGTATGAGGATATCTTTGCATGGTCATACGATGATATGACCGGGGTTAAGTACATCTATTGTGGCTCACAAGTTTCCCACAAACCCAATGTGTCCGCCAGTGAAGCAGAAACTCAGGAAATTCAAGCCTGATATTAGTCTGACAATCAAAGAGGAAGTTATTAACCAAATTAAGGCCAAGGTCCTCAGGGTAGTAGAATACCCAACCTGGTTAGCCAACATCGTGCCAATTTCGAAGAAGGATGGGAAGGTTATAATTTGTGTCGATTATCGGGATCTCAACAAAGCCAGCCCAAAAGATAATTTCCCACTTCCAAACATACACATCTTAATCGACAGATGAGACAGACATGAATTCCAGTTCTTTGTAGATTGTTTCACCGGTTACCATGAAATTAGATGGACGAGGAGGACGCTGAGAAAATCGCTTTCATTACACCCTGGGGGATGTACTATTACAAGAACGCTGGGGCCACCTACATGAGGTCCATGACTATTATCTTTCATGACATGATATATAAAGAGATTGAGGTGTATGTGGACAATGTCATCATTAAATCCAAGAAGGCCACGGATCATATAGCAGACTTGAGGAAATTCTTCGACAGACTATGAAAGTACAACATGAAGTTAAACCCCGCAAAATGTTCATTCGGGGTTCCTGCCGGAAAGTTATTGGAATTCATCGTTAGCCACCGAGGGATAGAATTGGATCCGTCAAAAGTCAAATATGTCCAAGAGCTACCACCGCCAAAGAGTAAGAAAGATGTAATGAGTTTTCTAGGAAGGATAAACTACATCAGCCGATTCATATCCCAATCCACAGTTATATGTGAGCCAATTTTCAAGATGTTAAAGAAGGATGTTGCAACTAGTTGGACCGAAGATTGTCAAAAGGCTTTTGACAAGATCAAGGAGTACTTATCAACATCGCCAGTCTTTGTCCCACCAGATCCAGGTAGACCATTGCTACTCTACCTTGCAGTACTAGATGGATCTTTTGGCTGCGTTCTGGGCAGCACGACGAGACAGGAAGAAAAGAACAGGCCATCTACTACCTGAATAAGAAGTTTACACCTTATGAAGCACGGTATTCTCTGCTGGAAAAAACTTGTTGTGCCTTGACCTGGATAGCTCAGAAGTTGAGGCATTAATTATGTGCCTATACAACATACATCATATCGAGAATAGATCCTTTGAAGTATATCTTTCAAAAACCTATGCCCACTGGAAAGCTAGCAAAATGGAAAATCCTATTGAGTGAATTCGACATTGTCTATGTAACTAAGAAAGAAGTCAAGGGACAGGTACTGGCGGATCACCTTGCTGAAAACCCTATGGAAGGAGAATACGAACTCCTGAAAGCGTATTGTCCTTATGAAGAGGTACTATACGTGGGAGAAGACATTTCTGAATCCTATGACAGTTGGATAATGTTCTTTGACGGAGTGTCAAAGAAGTCGGCATTGGAGCCGTTTTGGTATCAAAAACTGGTCAACATTATCCAGTATCTGCAAAACTCAAATTTCCCTACACTAACAACGTGGCGGAATATGAAGCCTGCATATTAGGACTCAACATGGCCATTAACATGAACATTCAGGAGCTGCTGGTGATCGGTGATTCAGATTTACTTGTGCACCAGGTACAAGGAGAATGGGCAACCAAGAACTCCAAGATATTACCATATCTGCACCATGTGCAAGAATTAAGGAAAAGGTTCACAAAGATAGAGTTTCGACATGTTCCCAGAATTAAGAACAAGTTTGACGATGTATTGGCCACTTTTTCATCAATGATACAACATCCAGACAAGAACTTCATTGATCCTATCCCAGTAAGTATACATAGTCAGCCGGTATATTGTGCTCATGTTGAAGAAGAATATGATGGGAAGCCTTGGTTCCACGACATCAAAAGGTATCTGACAAAAGGAGAATACCCGGAGCATGCAAACAATACTCAAAAATGCATGCTTCGGAGATTGTCCAACAATTGCTTCCACAGCGAAGGAACCCTATATAGAAGAACTCCTGATTTAGGATTATTGAGGTGTGTCGACGCGAAAGAAGCTTCTATGTTTCTAGAAGAGATACATGGCAGAATCTGTGGCCCGCATATGAATGGCTTGTCTTGACCAAGAAGATACTCAGGACCGTCTATTTCTGGATGGCCATAGAGACATATTGCATCCGATATGTTCAAAAATGCTACCAATGTCAAGTGCATGCAGATATGATAAAAGTGCCACCGAATGAGCTCAATGCAACAAACTCTCCTTGGCCATTCCCCGCCTGGGGAATGGATATCATTGGTCCAATCGAGCCTACTTCCTCAAATGGGAATTGGTTCATCTTGGTAGCTATTGATTACTTCACCAAATAGGTCGAAGCATCATCTTACAAAGCAGTGACTAAGAAGGTTGTGGCAGATTTTGTCCGCGACCGGATTGTTTATCGGCTCAGAGTTCCAGAATCCATCATCACTGACAATGCCTCAAATCTCAATAGTGATATGATGTAAGCCATGTTCGAGACTTTTAAAATTAAGCACAAGAATTCCACAGCATACAGACCTCAAATGAATGGAGCCGTAGAAGCCGCCAACAAGAATATCAAGAAGATACTGAGGAAAATGATAGAAAACCATAAACATGGCATGAGAAGCTACCATTTGCTTTACTGGGATACTGTACCACAGTCCGCACATCAACCGGGGCAACTCCCTATCTGCTGGTTTATGGTATTGAAGCTGTTATTCCTGTCGAAGTGGAAATTCCTTCCTTGAGAACCATACAAGAAGCTCAGCTTGGCGACGAAGAATGGATAAAGAGTCGTTATGAGCAGCTAGCTCTCATAGACGGAAAAAGGATGAATGTGGTATGTCACTGACAAATTTCTCAGAACAGGATGTCCAGAGCTTCAACAAAAGAGTCATGCCGAGACAGTTTACACCGGGGCAGCTGGTGTTGAAGAAGATCATTCCGCATCAGGATGGAGTCAAAGGGAAATTATCTCCCAACTAGCAATTTCTTTACATGGTTCACAGAGTATTGACAGGGGGAGCCCTCATACTCGCAGAAATTGACGGAGAAGTATGGCCAAAACTAATCAATTCAGATGCACTCAAACGATATTATGTGTTAATTATTATGTTTCCCGCATATAATGTAATTGAACTATGCTCGACCTGATTCCCTTTTAAGAGGGGATATGTAGGCAGCCCTGTGGGTTCGGTCACAATTCAATAAAAGTTTTATTTTCCCCACCATCAGAAGCTGGGGCAGAATTTTGAGGAGGACCCTCAAAATTCCTAAGCAAGTTCAGCCGATCACAGCATATACAGCAGCCATAAATTTTTGTCCGTCTAAATGGGGTATAATTTTGAGGATCCTCCTCAAAATTCTACGGCAGGAGAAGTCGCAATGTCTCGGATCGTGTCATGCTCACTGGTTCATCTAACCAATTTTATAAAAAACATATTTTTTACTATGACTTTAAAAACTACACATGCTTGCTTTTGAAATAACTCTGTTTAGCAAACACTAACCCCAATGATTTGA
>ML386294.1:33517-80818 GCA_005239525.1 Nicotiana knightiana | reverse complement strand
TTATCAATTTGCTTGGTAATTTTAGTGGGAAAATTGATGTATTGCATGACATGGTTAGGGATATTATTAAGGGATGATTTAGCCAAAATGGTCCTACCAGTCACGCTGAGACAATTTATTTTCCAGCCAGCCAGCTTGGATTGCATATTGTCTTTTATGAACTGAAAGTCAGAGCTAATGGATCTCTTATGGAACATAGGAAAACTAAGGTATTTCTCAAAGTAGGTGGTAGCTTGGATTTATAGTGCATTAGTGAGACATTCCATGGTGTTAAGGGTATATTAGAGGAGAAGAGTAGTCTGGACTTAGTGAGGTTGATTTTTTGTCCAGAGTTCTCATTGAAGTACTGCATGATAGAATATATGGTGGTGTAGTTCTTGTTGTTTGCCTTGGAAAACGGAGTAAGGTTATCAGCAAAGAAAAGGTGGGAGATTTTTGGGCTAGACCTGCTAATACTTATAGGTTTCCATTGGTTGTCCAGCATTGCGTGGTCAATTGACCTGGAGAGTCTTTCCATATACAGGATGAAAAGGTAAGGGGTATATGGGGTCCCCTTGTTTGATGCCTCTTGAGGGCTTGTATGCTTCAGTTTTACCTCCATTTACTAAGATTGAGATGCTGGAAGAGCTGATGTAAGACATAATTAACTTGGTCAGCCCAGGGTAAATTGAAGGCATTGAGGGTGTCCCTAATGAAGAACCATTCTTGAATAGGCTTTTTCTAGGTCTATTTTGAGGATCATGTGAGCCTAATTCTCTTTCATTTTCCTGAAGTGTGTAATGTACTCTTGCAAAGTGATATCATTTTCAGAAGCTCCCCTATTTGAAAGGAAACTAGCCTGGATAGGGCCAATTATGTTAGGAAGCATTGGCTTGATTCTGTTTACAATGATGTTAGTGATGTACTTGTAAATTGTGTTACAAAGTCCAATTGGTCAAAAGTGTTTGACCATGGAAGCGTGGGGCACTTTAGAATGAGACAAAGCATAGTTTGATTCATGGTATCATCCATGGAAATAGTAGTGAAGCATTGCTTGCAGAAGTCAGTTACTGAGTTACCTATAATGCTGCAGTACTTCTGGTAGAAGAAGGGATGGAGGTCATCAGGTGTAGTAGCCTTGAAGGGATTGAAGGAGCAGATGACAATTTTTACTTCTCCTATTTCAAGAGGCATATCCAGTCTATCCCTTTGAGAGTCGAATAAGGTATGGGTCATGGTCAGATGGTTGGTGGTGGAGATGGGAGCTTGTGAGTGTGATGAGGTATAGAGGTTTTTGAAGAAGGACAATATGTATGTCTTGATGTCTTCTTGATCATAGAGCTAATTTCCGCTCTCTTCTTTGAGGGAGAGGATCCTAATTCTTCTTCTATTGAGAGTGGAAGTGTGGAAGAATCTAGTGTTGGCATCCCCATCATTAAGCCAATTAATGCTATATTTGAGCTTCCAGAAACCCTCCTCATTTTTGGGGATGGAATGTAGCTCATTTATGAGGTTGTTTTCTAGGTTTAACAAGTAGCTGGTGAAATGGTAATTAGGGGATTTTTGGATTCCTGCAATTCTGGCTAAGATTCTTTTTTTTATTATGGAATATTGCCAAAAGTATTTCTGTTCCACTAGGTCACAATCCTTTTAAAGGACTCAGTTGATTGGACTAGGGTGCAATAGGGGGGGGGGAGAAAGCCTCATTGATGATACTGGGAAAGGTTTGATGGCTAGTCCACATTGATTCAGACCTAAAAGGTCTGGTGGCATTATTGAATGAGTCCCCTTTTAGTGCTACTTGGATGGGGCAATAATCAGAGCGGGTCCTAGGAAGATGTATCACAATATCCTGAAGGTACTGGGAAGTCCAACTCTCATTGGCAAAACACCTATCTATTCTTTCAAGAATCAGACAAGTCCTATTCTTGTATCTTTTATTTGTCCAGGTAAATTTACTACCTTTGTAGCCTAAGTCTAATAATTTTCATTCATTAAGGCAGTTCCAAAACAATTTACTACGACTAGGGTTTATTGGGTTGCCCCCTAATTTATCCCTAGATTTCAAGACTTCATTGAAGTCCCGTCTCACAAACCAGTTGTTTATGGAGGTTTTGGAGATAGTAACTAAGCTCTCCCAGATTTTGTTAGCTAAAATATTACTAGCATAGATGGTAGAAAATAATCAAGGGATGTGGACAGCGAGTACCTTTACCATGGCATGGATACCCTGAGCGGTGGTGGAAACCTCTTCCACACTAACACTATCTTCATTCCATATTAGCACGATCCCTCAGATAAACCAATAGCCGGAGATTGTATTATCAGGTCAAACTGTAGTTCTTCTGCTAGGTTTTTGTGTTCAGTCATCTTGGTCTATAGCAGTACCAACATAGGTGGCTTGTGGAGCTTAACCATATCCATGCAGTGCTTCTTGAATTCACCGTTGTTACCACCCCTAACATTCCATAAGATGTAGTTTATTAAGGGTGGTTGGATGTGAGGGAACTGGCTTTCCTGAGGTTTCTCCATTCCCTGTGGAGTCCTCTTTGGAGACGTTTGGGTATTTTTCCCTCATGCTGAGGACTTGAGTCAAATTGAGCAGCGGCTTGGTCACTCATTGGGAGTGGTGAGACACTAGGCTTAGTCCACATTTGGTCATCGTTCTTGGGAACAACAACACTAGTACTTCGCTGGTCTTTACACTGAACTGTATCGCCCTGACTGAGTCCAGTAGTAGAGAGTCTGTGCGAAGTGGACCATAGGTTGTTCCTTCCATTTTTTGTGGGCTTTTCCTTTACAGGAGATTTAGGGCCTTGTTGATTTCCTTTGTGATGTTTCCTAGTGGTGGAGACAAACTCTTCTCCGGTTGAGCAGAAAATGATGGGGAATGGTGGATTTGGGGTTCGATGGTCACAAAGACCGATGACGCTGCTGGATCCTCCGTTGCCGAATCTGGGATGAATGGTATTGGCTGGAAGGCTTTGGACATTAGGTTTTTGAGCAAAGGTGGATCGATGTTGACACCTAATTTTTCCCATATATATTTGGTAAATACATTTATACTTTCAAAATAGTGCATAAACACCAACTAGCATTTTTTCATAATTTTCCATAATTTTAAAAGATTTTTAAATCAATTTATTCCCATGTTTTATTATATAAATAATCATTAATTGCAATAAAAAAAAAATTTTATGATGATTTTATCATCTAATTTTATCATTTATATCCATAATAAGCTTTAAATATTTTGGTACATTTATTATAATTACATCTGCATTTTAAGGCTAAAATTGCATATTTTGCATTAATAGCCCATATGTATGCATAATTACATTATTTATATAGAAAATGGCTTTTATATTTTTATAATGTTAATTAATTATTTTAAATCATTTTTATGCACAAGTTATATTTTGTTATTTATTAATTATTTTTTATAAATTATTTATTTGTTAAAATGGGTATTTAAAATCTAGCCCCTAAAATCCCCATTTCCGGATTTAACCCAGTAGCCTTACTAGGCCACTACCCCCAGCCCAAGACCTATTATCCCAATCCCCATACCCATTTAAAACACCCGACCTAGGACCCTTCTAATCGTGACCGTTGATCTCTAAAGACAAAAGGTACATATCTAATTC
This sequence comes from Nicotiana knightiana, assembly GCA_005239525.1. NCBI lineage: Eukaryota > Viridiplantae > Streptophyta > Magnoliopsida > Solanales > Solanaceae > Nicotiana > Nicotiana knightiana. The sequence continues at coordinate 77,192 of ML386294.1, read as the reverse complement.
CCCCTTCTTAACTATACCAAACCCCAACCCTAACTCATTTACCTCTTCACCCACCGCCCTTGAACTCTTACACTCCCCTTCTCTCTCTGTCAAACCCTAGCGCCATCACTCCTCAATCCTCTCCGTTTCCGGCTCAAACATGGAATCAATCCATGATTTGCTTACCTATTTTGTAATATTCCGCCCTTATACGCATGTTGTTGACATCACTTGGTTATTGCCCTATTTTTGGCAAGAAATACCTCAATAATGGGTAGATTCACCCTGATTTTATGAAGATCTGGACGATCTTCCCTCTCTATAAATGTTATATTTAACGGTTCTTGTATTTTTTGCCTGAATCAAGGCATAAGTCTCAACTAGGGTTTGAGATCTCTCCTTATTCTTCACTGATTTCTGATTGATACACTTTCCTTTCTCGTATTTGACTGATATTTTTATTATTTATGTTTAATCTACGGTGTTCCTTTATTTTTTACTTTATTTCGCCCTAAATCTTATTTTAATTGATCTTTGTATGATAATTTCCTTATTCTCTATTGTATCCCCTTGTTTTAAGTGTTACTTGCATGATTACATTCTCGGTCTATTAGTTTATTGAACTCCCTCATTTATGTATTGTTTTCCCTAAAATTTATACTCTAATTGATTCTGTGTTTAATACTTACCATGTTTCCTGTTTATACTATAATACTATATAAACCCCTCCCCTCTCCCCTCTCAGATAGACACGAATCATTATATTCTCACTAAAGAACTTAGGGCTTGGTTCTGTATTCTCTTTGCCCTCTCTCATTTATTTCTGGTCTTGGCCGGCTGAAAGCCAAGGTCAAATAATTCTAGGCTCTCAACTACAGTGGTGTATTTCTTGTTTTCATGCCTAACTGGTGAGTGACTATCCCTTTGTCATTTTACTTCTATGAACTGTTTAAGAAACAACATGTTTAAAGTCCATTATGAGCATGACTCCGCCAGTTTCATGTTTATGTGATTTCCTTTAGTTCTATAATTAACGTTATTAGTTCTGAGACTGTTTATATTGAATAACATGAATCCTCTTAGCGATTAGCTTGTTGTCTTTTAATTTCTTTCATATATGTTGTTTTGCCAGTTCTGAACTTGTTCTAAACTTAGCATCTTTATTTTAATACTAGAATGTTCATCAACTAATCAGTCAGGAATCTTTGCAAACTTGTATTATTGTGTCTTTGCTGTATTAAGTCCCTTTTCTGTCATTCATGTCTTTTGATAACTTTTCTACTGGTTTGTCTTGCATTCCTTGGATTCAACATGATTACTTGACTTTTTCCTTAATACCATGTCTCAATGTTTTCCTGTGATTAGACAAAGTTGTCCTAAATGTTAGCATGTATACTTATCTTAATTAGGCCTTTCAGATTTTAACTTATTAGAATTGTATACTTGAGCATGAACAACTTTGCAAATCATTCCAATTTGTCTTCATAGTGGAATTCTGCCTACATATTCTGTGTTTCAAACTTTGTGATGATGGCTTTTCTAAACTGAAGCCTGTCCTTTACCATTGTCTTTTTTTGTATAATGTTACCTCAAACTCCTATTCTTAGATAATTAGGTTCTATCCTTAACCTCCTCAGCGTGAGTACTGCTCGGGGTCCATGTGAGACCCTTGTGAACTCTGACACACTGCGTTTGGTTCCTAATCTCTTCTGAATTATTTCTGAGCATTTGGTTCTCTAGTGTGAGCATTGCCTTGGCTCCATTGAGGCCCTTGGTAACTTTGACACGCTGGAAACCTGGTTCCAATGTACTATGAATCTCTATGTTGTGTTGTTGTTATTACGGTGGAAGGCCTGGTTCCTGGGTTTATTTTGGCCTATGAAGGCTCCCTATTGTGTAATTGTTACCATTATGTGATTCATTGTATATTCTGGGTTGTAATAACTCTATAATAACATATCTGGGGGATATTTAGTGAAGTTGGGGGGGGGGGGTTACTTATATCTTTTGTTAAAACTGGGTAGAAATCATGCCTATAGGATTTAATTAAGCTGATCAAACTATGTGAATACTATGTTGTGTTTAGAATTCCTGCCTATAGGACATTCATGATCATTTTGATTATGTGGTTTTTACATTGGCATACTAGAGATCCTGCTTATAGGACTTTCATGATCATTTTGATTATGTGGCTTTTACATTTGCATACTAGAGATCCTGCTTATAGGACTTTCGTTTAACTCTGTACATTAGAAATCATGGTCATAGGATCTATACATGTTTTCAACAAATGTGCTTTAGCAATCATGCCTATAGGAATTTGTTGTGTGAGATAACTATCTTTCCTGGCAATTTGTTTAAATTCTGCCTTTATATGGTTAATAGGGTTCAAATCAATGCCTATAGGGTTCAAATCAGCATTTAGAAATCATGCCTATAGGGTTCAAATCAATTCAGCATTTAGAAATCATGCTTATAAGGTTCAAATCAATTCAGCAATTAGAAAGCATGTCTATAGGATTGAAAAGGAGTAAAACTTATCTCTATAGATTACAATCCGTGCTACACCTAGAAATCCTATCTATGGGCATGTAATTAATAAGCTCGTAGAAATCATGCCTATAGGATCCTGTTGGTCGATAAAATCCATTCGCTACTGCCAATCACTTAGGCAATATATCTGTAGGACTTAATAATGATCGTCGGTTTATAATTGTGACATATTCTGAAGTGCCCAGATTCATGTTGAATAAAATCAGTAGGCAAACAAATAGGTCGTAATGCTCGCCTTAATAAAACTGTCTCTGCATTCTTTTTTACTACATAGATACCCTGCCTATAGGATTCGAAAGTTAATAAAGTCCGCGTGTTTTTGCTGTCTACGTGCGGAGGTCAATGTGAGCCCATACTTGTCCCCTTATCTGAAAGTCCTATTTTTTTTTTATTGTCGCCTAGATTCCATTTAAGTAATATAGGTTGGTCGAAAGGTCATAATACCTCCAGGTCCATAGGTAAGGGATGGGTAGTGCACGCATAAGGAACGAGCTAGAAACTCCTAGAACACTTAAGTAACAACTTAAAGATAGTAATTGGGTAGTAAGGAGATAATAATCCATGCGCTAAGTACTATGAGTAATACCCCGACTTGAGGGAGTTACAAATTGTTGCATTGCGTGATCCTATAGGCTAAAAGACATAGGACCCCCTCCCCCCATACTACTGTTTAAAATAAATTGAATATCGTATTTGTCCAAATTGCTTTCTCCCCTTTTAGACTAATTCGCTTAATTTAAGCTCGGTCGGGACCCACCGTTGTGGACCTCGAGGGGTGCCTAATACCTTCCCCTCAAGGTAATTTGAGCCCTTACCCGATCTCTGGTGATGTAAACTAGTTATATGAGTTAATTGCTCTAGGTTCCCTAACGCACCTTAATCCTTTAGGTGGCGACTCTTCCAATTCCAAACCCATCCCGAAAAGGAGTTGTCCCAAAAATGTCGAAACCTGATTTCGCGACAAAAAATGGGACGTGACATCATGGCGAATCTGCTGGGGATACTTTTTTAGGCTCTTACCATACCAAACCTGATTTTCGTGAATTAGTCTTTAAGCATGTCTTTATTATTCCGTCAATACTTGCATTCCCCTTCCACTTCCCACTTTGTGTGAATGTATTTGCCTATCTTCAGTCATTTCCGATTCCTCTTTCTTGTTTTATTACTCTTTACTATGAAAACTCACTCGTCTCTTTGTTTTCTTTATTAAATGCCATTACAATTATTAAATACCGCATTTATCATTTTTTTTTCATCATGCAAATACGTGACAACGTGCTATTTTCTGTTGCATAAATCATAATCAACATCATATTCCACTTGTGTGTAATTAATACCTTAGTCGATTAGCGGTGTAGTCAACGGTTCCGTGCCTTTCCCTCTCGAGTTGTCCGCTTGAGGGTACCGGACTAGACCTCTATAAAAACCTTACTCTGATTATAATTGTACATGCATCATTGTCAAACCTAGCTTGGGTTTATATTTTTCCACATAATAACCCTTTAAGAAAAGCCTTGTCTAAAGTCCACCAGGGTTTCTGTAATCCCAACGGATGCAACCACGATCTATGCATTAATTTGGAGAAATAAGTGCCAATATGCGAATTATTAATGTATAAATAGTAGGATCCGGAGGGTTAAAGGGTCTAACCTTATTTGTTTTGCAGAAACGAGGCACGAAGTCCCCAGGTTTGGCATGGTCCGTAACATACCACCATTTTTGCTATATTGTTGGGAAGACCTTGCGTCAAGCGATAAAAATGATGTGAAAAGAGTCCTTGGAAACCTACCTTACTTATAAGATATCCAACCAAACAACATGTTGATTGAAGCTGCCACTATGTTCTGGGACGTAGAAAGGGCCGTGTTCCGTTTTGGCAACATAGAAATGACCCCTCTTTTTGATGAAATAGGAGGATTTGCTGGATTACCTTGGGAAAATCCCGGTTTATTGGTGCCGGAAAATCGCACTCCTAGAGGGATTCTGAAAATGATGGGGTTAATGAAGAATGATGGTCTGGTGTGTCTGAAGAAGTCCTATATACACTTCAACTTCCTTTATGAACGATACGGTCACAACAAATCCTACTTTATCTTTCATGACGAGTTCTCCATCACTTCCTTGGGTTGGATTCATCGCAGGGTTTTCGTGTTTATCATCTGCTTCTTGGGTATGATAGTGTTTCCAAGCAAAATGGATAGAATTCACACCAGACTGACCATGGTAACCAAAGACTTAATGGAGGGAATCGAGGGACAAGCATATACTATTGTCGTTATTATTATAGCAGACATATATCGGGCCTTGGATCGCTGCCATAAGGGGTTCAAACACTTTGAGGGTTGTAATCTTCTACTACAAATTTGGTTTCTAGAACATTTCCAGAAAGGTCAATACTGCCAAGAGTTTCCACGAAGACCGTAGAATGATCACATAGCCTTTCATCCCCCCAAGAGAATGACCTTCATCCCAGACAGGTTTTCTCAACCAGAGAATGCTACAGAATGAGTGCAGTTTTTCGGCAACTTGACTGAGGACTAGGTTCACTAGATGTTTTAGTGGTTCCCCGCCAATGAGTTTACCATCCTATCTAGGGATGCTCCAAAGTTGGTGTTGATCGGGTTAAGGGGTATACACCCCTATGTTCCTATCAGGGTAATGAGACAAGCTGGAAGAAAACAGATTATACCACGAGTCTCCAAAATGAGTCATTATAGGTGGATTTCCAAGATGATGACATCCCATATAAATGTGAAGCTCAACATGTGTGGCACTTGAAGATTATTGTGGTAAGGGACACCATCGAGCCGGATAAATATCACGCATCGCATGTTTACTTTTACCCTTCGTGGTTAGAGGACTGCATGGCTACTAGGTCGAATGAAAGGTTGGAATATCTGGAGCAGGGTCTGATGGAGATGGAAGGGAAGATGAGGAAAACAGTCCTAGACTGCCAGAATGCTGAAGGTATCGAAGGAGGGCATCTAGCAAGGGCATACCTGCTGCTGGACATGCGCGACTTGGGGAACCTGATCGATGGAGTCAAGAGAACCAAGCTTGGAGAAGGTCCTTCTAGGACCAAGTAGATTAGTTTTATTTGTTCTTTCTTTTCGAATGTAATAAGGCCAAGTGCTATTAGTGACTTATCTTATTTAGTGTCGTTTTAAATTCGTCTTACTTATTACATTACTAACTTGAGGCAATTATTGGCATTAAATTTCTCCAAATATACTTGTCGCTAGGCCTACCTCGGGCATAACGAGGAATTAGGATGCGAATTTACATTCCCGCAATATTTGTTTAAGTACTGCAAATGTTTTTCAGAACTCTCACTGACTTGGTCACTTTTTGTTTTTCTTTCTTTTTGATTATTCCCATTCCCCAAGATTGGTTCGCGCATACTGACATCATCAGCATATCACACCAGATCCGGAGGCCCTCCACCTCCTCCTCCTCCAAGTGCATCAAAAGGCAAAGGGAAAGCTAAGATGGATAATATGAGTGGAGACAACACCGCACATGCTGAGAATGCGGAAACTTTTGATGGTCGGAGTACTCCAGCACCAAATGACTTGGTCTTGCGGCTTGAAAAGAAAATACTTGAACTACAAGGTGATCTTCAGCAGGTCCATAACCTGGCAAACCTCTCCCTCACACTCAATGTCCCGGATATCAACCATCCGAATACCAAAAACCCAATACCTCCTTAGAATACACCCAACCAACGCCCACAGAATCCTCCGGCACCCCACCAATGTACAACCACTCCTCAAAATCCTTTACCCATACCTACACCTCCTCAACATCAGCATCTCCCGACTCAATGTCCGCAAACCACTTATCACACTCCTCAAAATACCCCTCAGCCTATCCCTGATCTCTAAAATTCAGCCAATGATCACCATTACAGCCAAACTCCTGGAATTCACCAAAACAACCCCATATACGTGGAAACCTTACCCAACACTACCCAACCAATATCATATACACCAGAATCCACTGAGAAGGACCTGCTTATTAAGAAAATAGCAGAAGAGCTCAAGAATCTCACAAGCCGAGTCTAGGGTATTGAATGAGGCAAAGGAATCGAAGGTCTAAATTACTATGATTTGTGCATTCAGCCAGATGTGGAACTGCCAGAGGATTACAAACCTCCAAAGTTCGAAATGTTTGATGGAGCGGGTGAACCAAAGGTTCATTTGAGAACCTATTGCAACAAACTCGTAGGGGTTGGAAAGGACGAAAATATTTGCATGAAGATGTTCATGAGAAGCCTTACTGGAGACGCTCTATCTTGGTACATAAGTCAAAATCCCAAGAAATGCGCTAATTGGGTAAGCATGGCGTCGGACTTCATGGAGAGGTTCAGGTTTAACATGTAAAATGCACCGGATATCTTCTATATCCAGAATCTCAAGAAGAAGCCACTGAGACTTTCCGTGATTATGCTACTCGGTGGAGGTCGGAAGCAGCAAAGTTCATGCCGGCATTAGATGAAGAGTAGATGAACAAAGCACTACAATCAGGTGGCATATCAAAGAAGAAAGAAGTGGGGACAGTAATGGTCGCCCAAGGTCCAAAATCTCCATTTGTATACCAGACACCTCCACCCACATACCAGCCTTCACCTCCTAGATATCCCCAACCCGCTACAGCCTACCATCCCTATAATACCCAACCAGCCTATTATCATTCACCTCCAGCTCGTCCAAACTATCAATAACCCAGGCCCAATTTATGATCGCAAAACAACAAAACAATACACCTCTATTGCTGAACCCATCGACCAGTTGTATGAAAGATTTAAAGTTGCTGGATATGTCACCCCTATTCCCGCAGTGGCTATGGAAAACTCATCTTAATGGGTCAAGCCGAACAAAACATATGCGTACCATTCCGGTATGAAGGGACACTATTGATGAATGTCGCACCTTGAAAGATAAGATCCAAAAACTGATTGATACCAAGCTCATACAGGCAAAAGAAACCACACCGAATGTCCACAACAACCAATTCCCAGATCATAGGGGTGAAAGAGTCAATGTAATAGAAACTGATGAAGAGTGGGATCTCGAGGGATCAACCGGACTTATTCGGGAGGATGATCCTAAGAAGCCGGCAGTCACGCTCAATCCCATTTTGGTACAGGTACAGCCGCCAGTCAAAGATGATGTAACCGCATCGGCTTCCTTTGAAGTAGAAGTGACACCACCTGCAACTATACCTGTTCTGTTTGAGGTAGAAGTATCCGCACCTTTCACTGTGATGGTGACATCCACACCGCCCTTCAGTTCCAACGTTGTACCTTGGGATTATGTTGCCGAGGCTAGGAGAAAAAGGAAAGAAAATATGGAAAAGTCCGGTGCTGCACAAGGGATGACAAGAATGGGCAGAATTTACACACTTGAGCATTTGGGAGAGATGAATAAGCAAGCTTCTAACAAATAACCCGTGATTGAAACTGGTCTGGACGACCTTTGGAGAAAAGTACAAGCAAGGGAGTATTTTGTTGTTGATCATCTGAATAAGACTCCCGCCCAGATATCTATCTTATCGTTGCTGCAAATTTCTGAAGCACACAGGAATGCTCTGATGAAGGTACTGAATTAAGCATATGTGTCCAACAATGTTACTAGCAGAGAAATGACCAATATGTCAGGACAAGTGTTGGAAAGTCCTAAGATCACCTTCCATGAAGACGAATTTCCACCTGAAGGATTAAGCCACAATAGGGCACTGCACATTATAGTGCAATGTGAAGATAAGTTCATTGCCAGAGTTCTGATAGACGGAGGGTCCAGCCTCAACATCTGTCCGCTGACAACTCTGAAGTGGTTGGTCAAGGGCCTACATGAAATACGAGCAGGATCTATGAATATTAAGGCATTGGCTGGGTTACAAAGAGCCACGATTAGAGAAACCAACATATGCTTGCAAATGGGTCCTACCTTGTTCGGTGTTGAATTCCAGGTACTAGACATATCTGCCTCCTATAATTTGCTGCTGGGACGGCCTTGGATACATGCCGTTGGAGCTGTAACATCTACTTTGCACCAAGCGGTAAAATTTGAATGGAACCATCAAGAAGTGATAATCCATGGAGATGGGAGAAATCCCATTTACACCAATCATATTGTTCTGATGGTAGAAAACAGAAGGAAGTTATGTGCAGAAACCTACCATCGCATCGAGCGTGTCAACATGATTGAGAAGGATAAATGGTAGAGTAGCAAAATCGAAAGCATACTGGCATGGACAGGGTATGAACTTGGTAAAAAGCTTCAAGGTATCTCCAAATTAGTACAACTGAAACGCCATGGCAGAACCTTTAGGCTCAGATATCAGTATACCTGGATCAAACTTGTGCCGCACCTGAATCAGACCTGTCCGTTTACTCTAAAGCAACCTGAGCCGCACTTGAATCAGACCTTCCAGAAGAAGCCTTGGCAGCATTAAGGAATTTGTTCTTGGAAGATGATGATATGGATTGTTGTGTAATAGTTGAGGAGGAGGAGGAAGACTTCCTCACTATCCAGATAGTGGAGAAGGGAGCATCTCTCAAGAACTAGACCGCAAAACCATCAAGGGCCCGACGACTCTCGGGGTAGCAAAGCTGATAGCATTGTTTACTTTCTAAAATGATTTCCTCTTTTGCATTTTATTTTAAATAATATTTTTCGTGTCCGTTTTGAAAAAATTTATTTGAAATCATTTTGTTTGACATTCTAAATGGCTTGATGTTTTATATTACTATTTTTCTTTCATATCTTTATCCCGACAACATTACTATTTCTTATCTTAAAGAACCAACGACTGTGACATCTAATGAGATAACGCAATAGAAGGACAGTGATTCAGAAGAAATAGAAAAAGAGGATGTAATACCTTACGAAATTATTAGAGAAGTGGAGAACTTTTAGAAGAAGCCCAAGTCCAACCTGGACGAGACCAAGATAGTCAACTTGGGAGACTCCTAAACCGTCAAAGAAACCCGCATAAGAATTTGTTTGTCACTGTTAGGGAAGGAAGAATACACTCGGTTCCTGAAACAATATGAGGAAATCTTTGCATGGTCCTTCGACGATATGACATGTTTGAGCACATCCATAGTGGCTTACAAGTTACCTACAAATTCAATGTGTCTACCAGCGAAGAAACTCAGGAAATTCAAGCCATACATGAGCTTGAAAATCAAGAAAGAATTTACCAAGTAGATCAAAGCCAAGGTTCTCAGGGTAGTTGAATACCCAACTTGGCTGGCCAACATTTAACCTATTCCAAAGAAAGATAAGAAAGTCAGAGTCTGTGTTGATTATCGGGATCTAAACAGAGCAAGTCCCAAGGATGATATCCCGCTACCAACTATACACATTCCGATCGACAATTTTGCCAAGCATGAACTCCAGTCCTTTTTAGATTACTTCGTGAGTTACCATCAGATTTGGATGGACGAAGAAGACGCAGAGAAAACAGCCTTCATTACACCATGGGAAGTGTATTGTTACAAAATGATGTCGTTCAGTCTGAATAATGCTGGGGCCACCTACATGAGGGCTATGCCAACGATCATCCATGATATGATACATAAAGAAATAGAGGTATATGTTGATGATGTCATCATCAAATCCAAGAGGGCTACAGATCACATAGCAGATTCGAGGAATTCTTTGACCGGCTGCGGAGGAACAATCTAAAGCTAAATCCCTCAAAGTGTGCATTCGGGGTTCCTGCTGAAGGATGTGATGAGTTTCATGGGTTTCCTTAACTACATCAGCCGTTTCATAGAATATTCCATAGTAATATGTGAGCCTATTTTCAAGATGCCGCAACCAGTTGGACCGGGGATAGTCAAAAGGCTTTTGACAAAATCAAGGAGTATCTGTCCACACCGCCAGTCTTAGTCCCGCCAGAGCCTGGTAGACCACTACTACTCTACCTTGCAGTGTTAGATAGTGCTTTCGATTGTGTTCTGGGACAGCATGACAAGACAAGAAGAAAGGAGCAGGCCATATATTATTTGAGTAAGAATTTCACTCCATACGAAGCACAGTACTCTCTACTAGAACGCACTTTCTACACTCTAACCTGGATAGCTCAGAAGCTAAGGCATTACTTATGTGCATATACTTATCTCATATCAAAGATGGATCCCCTGAAGTACATCTTTCAGAAACCCATGCCTACTGGGAAGCTGGCCAAGTGGAAAATCTTACTGAGTGATTTCGATATCATCTATGTAACTCAAAAGGCAGTCAAGGGGTAGGTATTAGCAGATCTTGCTGAAAATCCTATAGAAGGAGAATACGAACCCCTAAAAACGTATTTTCCTGATAAGGAGATATCGTTCGTAGGAGAAGATATTGTTGAAGCCTACGACGGTTGGAGAATATTTTTCGAAGGAGCTGCAAATTTTAAAGGAGTAGGCATCAGAGTCGTCCTGGTATCGGAAACAAGTCAGCATTATCCGGTGTCTGGAAAACTCATATTCCCATGCACTAACAACATGGCGGAATATGAAGCTTGCATATAAGGGCTCAACCTGGCGTTGATATGAATATTCAGGAACTGTTGGTGATCAGCGATTCAGACCTGCTGGTATATCAAGTGCAAGGAGAATGGGCTACCAGGAATTCCAAAATACTACCATATTTGCATCATGCACAAGAAAAGAAGAAGAGGTTCACAAAGATAGAATTTCGGCATGTCCCCGGAATTCATGATGAATTCATAGATGCATTGGCCACCTTGTCATCAATGATAGAACATCCAGGCAAGAATTTCATCGATCCCATTCCGGCGAGGATCCATAATCAGCCGGCATACAACAAAGCTCACAACAATATAACAAGCCAAGTAATTATAGAAGACAGCAAAGCACATGAAACAATTAAAAACATGAAGCAATCAGATTGGAAACGGGGAGGGGATCATGTAAATAGACAATTTGGTGGTGCATAGATACTCGTCACCTCACCTATACACCACTCACATGCAATTTCGCATAACAATTTAGTTAGAGATATCACTATTTAATGCTAAAGGAACTAACTTTACTGAAAATTATAATTTTTCCTAAGTTTTCTCAAAAAAAATTAAAACCCGACCCCGGGCCCGCTTGGTCCAAACTCGGGGTTCGGACAAAATTACGTTTACCCATTCACCCATGAGCCCGAATATATAACTAGTTCTGAAATCTGACCTCAATTCGAGTAAAGATTCGATTTTTACAAAATTTCCTAATTCTACCAAAACCCTCAATTTTTACCATGAAAATTCTTAGTTTTTGATTTAAATGTGATGAAAAACATTGGGTAATTAAAATAGTAAAGTTTATAATTGATTACCAACAACTTGGGGATGAACTTTGATGAAGAAAATCATCCTTAGGGATGTGGGGTTCGAAAATTATGAAAAAAGGGTTCTATCCATGTTTAAAAGGGTATTTATATTGCTAGGCAGGCGTTCTATGCGTTCGTGTGGGCCTGCCCGCGTTCGCATCGGGTCAGGCCTTATTGGCCTTGGCGATCACGTAAGGGGGGAGGGGGGGGTTGCGTTCGCATAGGGTACTTGGACTCCCCTCCCCCAGGCCCAAATTGCACTGTGCGTTCGCATGGGTAGCTATGTGTTCGCATAGCACAGCTGGTGGCCCCCTGAAACTTGCACTATGCGGTCACGGATAGGGCTATACGATCGCATAACACTAATTTCATGCGCACCAGAACCAGCAAAAACAGAAATTTTCATAAGTGTAAAACACCCCGTGGCCTATCCGAAACTCACCCGAGCCCTCGGGGCTCTAAACCAAACATGCACACGAGTCTAATAATACCATACAGACTTCATAGTGTGATCAAATCATGTAAATAACATGTAAAACTATGAATTAACCTAAAAACTCATCATTTTTTTCTCAAGAACACTCAAAGTTCATTATTTCTGAATTGGAGGTCCAAATCACGTCAAATAACCTTCGTTTTTCACCAAATTTCAGAGTTAACATTTAAGTACTATAACAAATCTGTACGGGGCTCCGGAACCAAAATACGGGCCCGATACCAATAGTTTCAAACATTAATTATTTTTTTATTTCATTAATATTTCATCAAAATAATTTCTTTCGGAAATTAATTTCTAAGGCTTGGGACCTCGAAATTCATTTTCGGGCATACGCCCAAGTCCCATATTTTACTGCGAACCTCCTAGGATTATCGGAACACATATCCGAGTCCGTTTACTCAAAAAGTTGACCAATGTCAACTATAATCAAATTTTTAATTCTAAAAATTATTGTTTCTCATATTTTCACATAAAAGCTTCCCAGTTTCACGCCCGAACTGCGCACGCAAATTTAGGTAGTTAAAAATTAATCTTTTTATGGATAATAAGCCTAGAACGGAGTCTAAATTCACAAAATGACCCCTTTGGTCATCACAATCTCCACCTCTAAAACAAACGTCTGTCCTCGAACGGACATAGAAAATTATCTTAATTAGCAGACAAGTGGGGATATCTACTCTACATGTCCGACTCAGGAGGCATCACAATACATCGTGAAAGAACCCGAATCTGATGGTAACACCAACACCGGTGGTGAAGTCAAAGCTGTCTTGAGCTTTTGAAAGCTCGCCTCACATTCGTCCGACAATTTAAATGGAGCACCTTTTTGGTTCAATATGATCTTTATAGTTGCTCATAATCAATTGCAGAATCATCAACTAACTTCACGTTAACAATAATCTCCTTTCAAACCTTTACGATACTGACAACGAGATGCGACGCATGGAGACCTCATAATTATCTACCTAAATTACCGTGTTTCATCTAACGCCATGAGGGCGGGAACCTACGTTGTAGGTTAAAGCTCAATAATTATAACACTGATTTGGCAAATTATGCACAGATAAATTTTATACAAAATTTTTCAAATAAACCTAACATGCATGACTCTTATTAGTACTATAGTACAAAATTTAATTTCACAAGAGAGAATTTAAGCACAAGATTTTCCATCACAAGAAACTCATCCTTATATAACTTGCACCGCGGCTCGTAGCCCGATTTAAATGTATCAAATCATATTAAAATGCGAGGACCTCGTCCTCAATTTTGAATCACACGTAATATACACATCATGCCAATTGAAACATCCCCTTTTCTTTTTTAAATATTTTCCGTTAAACGAAATTACAATACGTACTGATAGACATATATATCTCCATAGAATTTCTCAATACAAGTATTCACATAAGTAGATTTCAGGTTTACGAAGCTCACTCATGAGTGGAGCATATTAGGAGAACTTTCTTAGATACTCATAACAAAATCAAGTTAAGGAAATTACCAATTTATAATAACTAGAAATTGCAATTGTAATGACACTATCTGATATAGCAACCTCAGGCATACCATAGAAAGTATATCAACAGGTTGAGTCTCCACCTCTAGGAGTCTGACCTCCACCTTCGACATTCCAACCCCTTTTCCCTAGCTGGTCATGTAAGTTGAGTTGTAACTGCAACGGGGCACGTAGCCTGAGTGTTTTGATGAGATATGACTCTCCCAAGTCTAGGAAAATTTGTACCACTAGCCGAAATGAAGTATGAACCTACTAGATAGATGTCACGATGTCTGACAATCCACAATATTAAACTTCACAGCTCATATAACTCAACCCCGTTGCTTTCAACTTATTCCCATGTTCTGCAATACTTCACAACAGCGGTCGAGAAAGTCATGAGGGTCCTTAAAATATGTACCATTGAAATGGAGTGGAAATGGTTTGGTAAACTTGTCCAACCTCAATAAACGGTCTAGGGCATCCTGCAACACTAGAGTAGCTACAAATCCTCCTGGAACTTGCACTAGTCCAACATGTACCGATTGAGCTAGAACCTCCGCGTCTAGATCCATCTGAGACTTTACAATAGGTGCTGATGTTCAAGCTTTAGACTGAGCACTTCTTCTGTCTCTTCCCCTAATCGTAGTTGTCATTGGGCCTTCATCTCCTATCTGGTTGTAGACGCTTTGTGCGTTGTCCAGATTTCTGAGAGGACGAGAATAGACAAGTTCAATCATCAATAGTAGAATAAATTTGCACGATAGATTAGAACAGAAGTGAAATTGTTCCTAACGTCATAGCCTCTGAGAGATAAGTACAGACGTCTCCGTACCAATCCTTCAGACTCTACTAAGCTCATTCGTGAATTGTGAGACATAAGCAACCTAGTTCTCTAATACCAACTTGTCTCGAACCAAATTCCCAACCTTAGGGATTGTGATGACGCCTAACACCACACTTCCTAGGAAAGCTAATGTTAGAGTTCGATTAGCTAGTTTCCTTTGATTATCCATTTAAACATAACAAATTAAATTTAAAGTAAGCTTAAATCTAATGGTTTCCAAAGAATAACTCCAAATATAAAATAATAAACAAATAAATAAACAGAGCCACACTAACTATATAAATAACTCCAAAACTACCCCAGGGTCTGGTGTCACAATTCATAAATTGCTAAAGAATACTACAATTAATGGGCTGAAAGAAATAATATTATTGTTTTAGGAAAATTATAAAACTGTCTCTATGAACTAAAAGAAAACTCTCGGGATGTACGAACGCCGGTAGATATACCTCGTGTCTCCGGATAATAGATAGCTGCCACTAAAATCTCTACTTCTGGGTGGTACCTGGACCTGAACAAAAGAGTGCAGATTGTAGTATCAGTACAATTAACCCCATGTACTGAGTAAGTACCGAGCCTAACCCCAACAAAGTAGTGACGAGGCTAAGGTGGGCCAATTATAACTTCACATGCGATAATATATGTATATAATAAAGATATAAAACAATTCTATGCGAACAGGAAAATATAACCGCAACAGTGAAAAGATAAAATAACTCAGTCGCCTATTCCAGGCCTCGACTGTCACCAAAATTTCACACAACTTTCCAAGTTTCCAAACTTTAATTTAAAATAACCAAATGTGCAAGATATAGGAAAACGGTAGGATAAAACAATAAACTTCCAAATCTTTCTAACAAAAACCAGTAAAGCATAATTATCCACCTTATCACTGTCATATATTTATATTTTCCCTATCCACCCTTATCACAGTCATATATATTTATTTCCCCTGTCCACTCTTATCACTATATCATATATTTGGTTCCCCTGTCCACCCTTATCACAGCGTTATATATTTATTTTCCTTGTCCAGCTTTATCACAGTCATATATATTTATTTCCCCTATCCACCCTTATCACAGTCATATATATTTATTTTATCAAAACTTTCACAATTCAGGCCAAGCCTTTCATAATACTTTTGTCTCAACAGTCATAAACAATAAATGGTAGTTCTCACAAACTTCATATATAATATCTCAAAGTGAACCCAACAGGAATATACATACATACGTATATATATACATCTCGTAAAAATAATTTTAACCCACTCGGTCTTTATGTACCACAATGGAACCAAGTGAAACAACTAATAGTTTCCCAAACATGAATGTAACAAAGCTCACAACAGTATAACAAGCCAAGTAATTATAGTAGACAACAATGAACATGAAACAATTAAAAACATGAAGCAATTAGATTGGAAACGGGGAGCGGATCATGTAAACAGACAATTTGGTGGTGCATAGATACTCGTCACTTCACCTATACACCACTCACATGCAATTTCACATAACAATTTAGTTGGGGATTCCTATTCCCTCAAGTCAAGGTTAAACCAAGCACTTACCTCAATTTCGCAGGCCACTCACTGTTAAATTATATCTTTTCCTCTTGAATTCTACTCCAATACACTCGAATCTAACCATAATTAACTTAATATCATTAATTAATGCAAAAGGAACTAACTTTACTGAAAATTATATTTTTTCCTAAGTTTTCTAAAAAAAGGTTAAAACCCGACCCCGGGCCCGCTTGGTCCAAACTCGGGGTTAGGACCAAATTACGTTTACCCATTCACCCACGACCCCGAATATACAATTAGTCTCGAAATTCAACATCAATTCGAGGTAAATATTCAATTTTTATAAAAATCTCTAATTCTACCCAAACCCTCAATTTTTACCATGAAAATTGTTAGTTTTTGATTTGAATGTGATGAAAAACATTGGGTAATTGAAAGACTAAAGTTTAGAATTGATTACCAACATCTTGGGGATGAACTTCGATAAAGAAAATCGTCCTTAGGGCTGTGGGGTTCGAAAATTATAAAGAAAAAGGGTTATGTTCGTGTGAAAGAGGTATTTATATNGGGGGGGGGGGGGTTCGTTCGCAGAGGTTACTTGGGCTCCCCTCCCCCCAGTCCCAAATTATATTGTGTGTTCGCATGGGTAGGAAAGCGTTCGCATAGCACAACTGATGCCCCCCTGAAACTTGCACTATGCGATCGCGGAGAGGGCTATGTGATCGCATAGCACTAATTTCATGTGCACCAGATCCAGCAAAAATGGAAATTTTCATAAGTGTAAAACACCCTGTGGCCTATCTGAAACTCACTCGAGCCCTCGGGGCTCTAAACCAAACATGCTCCCAAGTCTAAAAAGATCATACGGACTTGCTGGTGCGATTAAATTATGAAAATAACATGTAAAACTATGAATTAACCTCAAAACTCGTCATTTTTCTCAAGAACACTCAAAGTTCATTATTTCTCAACCGGACGTTCAAATCACGTCAAATAACCTCTGTTTTTCACCAAATTTCAAAGTTAACATTTAAGTACCATAACAAATCTATACCGGCTCCGGAACCAAAATGCGGGCCCGATACCAATAGTTTCAAACATTAATTATTTTTTTATTTCATTAATATTTCAACAAAATAATTTCTTTAAAAAAATTATTTCTAAGGCTTGGGGACCTCGGAATTCATTTTTGGGCATATGCCCAAGTCCCATATTTTACTACGGACCTCGCGGGATCGTTGGAACATAGATCTGGGTCCGTTTTCTCGAACTATTTACCAAAGTCAACTATAATAAAAATTTTAATTCAAAAAATTATTATTTCTATTATTTTCAGATAAAAGCTTTCCGGTTTCACGTTCGGACTGCGCACACAAATCGATGCAGATAAAAATTATTCTTCTTATGGCGAATAAGCCTAGAACGCTGTCTAAATTCATAAAATGACCCCTTGGGTCATCACAACATTTCATCAATCTATAGTAATTTCTTCAATCTAATCAAGGAATTTGAGGGTAAAAGTTTGGAACTGGGGGAAAAGGTTCCGCAATTGAAAATCTGATATTTGAGTTAGATTTTGATGTTGGATTTTGATGATTTTTGTTTGAGTGAGCTCGTGAGTGAGAGGGTGTTCATAATTTATAAATTTTACCCGATTTTGAGGCGTGGGCCCGAGGTACTTTTTTGGCTATTTTTCCTAGTTTCGTGTCTTAGCTTCGAATTTATTAGTTGAACTAGTTTCTTATAGCTATATTTACATTATGCAATTAATTTGAATAGATTCGGGCCATTCGGAGTTGGGTACTCTAGGCAATAACGTGGTTCCAAGTTGATTTGAGCGGTTGAGGTAAGTGGCTTGCCTAACCTTGTGTTGTGGACTTCCCCCTTAGGTTTTTGATACTAATTGTTGTGTGGGCACCGTGTACGTGAGGTGATACACGGGCCGTTATTTCTAAAATCTAATTTTTCCCTTCCTAAAACATTAATTGTTTTCCCTTCTATGATACACGGGCCGTTATATGATAATTTCTTATTTGATCTTCTGTGTGCCATGCTTAGTTAAGCCCTTATTTTCCTTAACTATTATTAGTATAAATTGTGTAAATTCGATGTTATGTGTGTCATTCATCCTGCATGGCATATTTAAATTGGGACCACAGGCATATTCTGGGATATCCCCATATACTGCATATTTATTTTGGGACTAAAGATGTTTTCCAGGAGATTCCCATGTACAACTTATTTATTTTGGGGCTACGGACGTATTCCGGGAGATCCCCCTGTACTACATATTTATTTTGGGACTACGGATGTATTCTGGGAGATCCCTCTGTACTGCATATTTATTTTGGGAGTAGAGACGTATTTCGGGAGATCCCCCTGTACTGCATGATCATCTAGAACTACAGGACAGTATCCCTGGAGATTCCACGTTGTGTTACCTTGTTTTGAGTCGAGGGCTCCCTTGATTGTTAAGTTTTCAAGCATTTTCTTAAACTGTTACTGAAAAATCTACTTATCTTTTGTAATGTTTTAAATTGTTTATATTTATTCCAGTAGGGACTTAACCTGACCTCGTCACTACTTGACCGGAGCTAGGCTTGCCACTTACTACGTACTAAATGTGGTGTACTCATGCCCTTTCATGCATATGTTTTCGTGTGCAGATCAAGGTACGAGCTATCAGCCTCGTGGATAGTTGTTGTTGCTGATTCTAGGAGACCGCAAGGTATTTCTGCCGTGTCTGCAGAATCCTCCGAGTCCTCTTCTACCCTATCGTTTAGAGTTGTTCCTATGTATTTTCCAGACTTGTTTAGAGTTGCATTAGTTGTTAGAAGCTTTTGGTTATTTGTGACATTCCGGGTCATTAGGAAAGTATTTTTGTATGAGCCGAGCGGCCAGTATGTTATTTGTATCATTGCCTTTATTTCTTGTGTTTCACTTCAATTTTTCCCTTAATAGTAGGCTTACCGAGCTGCAGACACTACGTTCCATCTCGATACCTTTCTGAGGGTAAATCGGGTCGTGACAAATGACATGTTGAAGTACATTAATGTAAAAGTTCCTTAAGAGAAATTTATATAAGATAAATCTTTTTTAATGGGATAAACCAAAAGATGGTCCAAATCTTATATGAAAATTGCACGGGGCGCCCTATTTGGTCGCCTCCATTTAACCTATACCCATATTTTTAAAATAATTTGATATATACCATAATTTTTACAACTTCAGACGCCTCTCCTTGTTCATGCGACCTGTGCGCTCCTTTGGTCCTCCTTTCCTTTCCTCTTCTTCTTCCTCTTCTTCTTCTTCTTTTTCTCTCTCAAACACATGAAACTTATGTAAGTATTATTGATTGAATATGAAATACACAGAGATTTAGCACTAGGGTATGTTTAAGCTAGGGAATTGAGATGCAAATGCTGGTGTTACTGATACCTTGATTATATTTGAGGTGTTTCCTGCTGCACTTAGGCCAGAAAACACGAAATTATTTACTGTGACTTTTGTAGCAGCTTTGCAAGAGTAGCATGTAGAGGATTCTGGTCCTTTGAAGTCTTCTACCCAGAAATCTTATACAGCAGCATTGATCACGCCCAACTCTAGTCCTAAAAAGTATAAGCGGTCGCTACAAATATAATCCAGTCTAAAAGTCTGTAGTCGAATCCCACAGAGAACTAAGGTTTCACTATAGCTGTTCAATATTACTCAGAAGACAAGCTCGAACAATTCATAAGTTATCAATGTTAAGATTATTATATCTAACTAATTAACTAACAAATTAAAGTAGTAAATTAATAACTAGGGATATTAGGGGCTGGAGAAAAGATTAAGGAGGTCTAGAGTTAATGTTTCCTAAATTGTTGGAATCCTTCCTCCTACGACTTCTATAATTTTGCCTAAGTATTCTCTACCGATCATGCACACTCGACTTATCGTAATTCTATCTCTCAAGCAACTACAATAATGCACTAGTCATATTCTCTCGAATTACGCTAGCTTGCACTATTTCACCGCTCACTATGATCACGCCAAAGCTTCGTTATCTCTAATCCTGCTTTTAAACCTACCATATTCATCTCTCATATACCTTAGGAGTGACGTTTTTCAACAACCACCTAAATATGTATCCTTTCTCAAGCAACACATAATAAATAGGCACAGTGAATTGATGGCCATTCAATCAACAACAGTAAACACGTAGTTGAACAAATAGAGAAATCTAATCGTTCAATTATATAAAAACATAACGAGAATTTATCTTACAAAAGGTTCCATCAAAATCCTAGATAACAAATAAGCTATTCATAATAGTATACAATCATAATAATATTCAAAACCATTAAAGTACAAATTAAAGGATGCGGAGAGAAAAAACTCAATGCTTTCGAAGTATTCCGTAGCCTCTTGCCTCACAACTGATGTCTCACGCTCTCTAATGATGTCTAACCTTTCAAAAACTAAGTTTTAGGGGTATTTATAGGGTAAGGGCCGAATGTACATGTCCCATTCTAATGAATACTTAAACTTCTTTTCGGATGGCATTGATGGCGCCTTGCACTGCCTGTAGCACTATCGTTTCGGTGCAAGGCACTATTGGTAGCACTATCATTTTGGTACAAGGCACTGTCTGTAGCACTATCTTTTCATCGCAAGGAACTGTCTGTATCACTGTCTTTTCGGTGCAAGGCACTGTCTATAGCACTGAAATTTTGTTGTCGTACATGTCTTCTTTTACTTCTCCATTTTGTAGCCATGAGGTACCATTTCATGAAACTTCTCTCCAATTCATGTCCAAGCATTCTTAAACATGAAATAAGCTTTATTAAGCGCAATTGTCGCACAAATTAGCATCCAAGCAACAACCAAGTAGGGTAAATAACGTCAAAATATATAGAATTAACGCACGACATCAACACCCCACACATAAATGTTTCCCGCCCTCGAGTCAACCAACTAAACACTTCCTCATCATGGACCCAACAAGCCACACATTTACAACACAATACACCTATGACCGTAGTTGATAGCAACAATTAAGCTCTAGCATATACTGTCAAAATACACTTCCCATGCTTATGCTCAATTTCAAACCATCTAAAATAGGAACCACATGATTATAACAACCCTAGCCTAGAAAACTAACTTAATGTCATAATGCACCTGAGGCTTGAATACTTAATCTAACAGAGAGGTATAACAACGTTACCTATCCTTTGTGAAACCATGTGCTCTCACAATAAAACAAAGAGTAGGCAGTCCACACATCCAAATCACATGATCGAATATAGTTTAAGGGCTCACACATATGAATAAAAATCACTCACTCTCTCAAAGAAGTCACATGCACGCAAAAGGTACCATAGGCTTGCCCCTTATGTAAACCTCTACTAATGTAGGTCCACTCAGTTTGAAATCAACTAGGATATATTTGGGATATAGTGGCTAACCTTTCTAAGCACTTTAACACATAACGTATTCAAGTTTCAAGAGCAATTTTTTTCAATCATCACAAGATAGTTCACTCCAAAATATTCTTCCTTCTTCTTTACACACTACTTCATATCACATCTACTAGCAAAAATAAGAAACTTTATTTATTTCAATTATTCTTCTCTTCTCTCTCTCTCTCTCTCTCTTGACTTCTCCATTTGTATTTTTGCCTTGCCGCTAGTGGATTTTCATTAAAATACAAATGCACATTTCTTCCTTCTATTGGTTCCACAAGTTTTCTCATTACTTCTTTCTAGTGCTCTCTTTGCAATTCAAATGCTTTAAAAGGTATAAGGATCAAAATGATTCAATTAAGAACAAAAGGGGATAGGCTTGTATGTGGGTGCCAAAATAAAGGCGTATAGGCTCAAAAGGGTATCTCAGGATGATTTTATTTGTGATAAGCAACAAAACTCATAAATATCAAAGAAATCCTATCATCACTTTTCAAACCGGGGAACACCTAGGATTTCCCTTCAATTCATATTTCGGGCAAGTTCTAGACTTAAATGCAATATCATGGACTATACAAAAAATTCATTTCACACATGGCACATGACTCACTAAGGACGGTCTCATTCTGACTCTCAACCAAACAAGTATTCACAAAGCCAAGAGATATATTAAGCATAAAGCACAAAGTGAACACAAGTCAAGAAAACGAGCAATAAGAGTCATAACACATGCTATTCATTTTTACCAAGACATCATCGTATATTTAAAATCTAAGGGAAGGTGAGACACATGCTACAACCTAAGTATGCAACCATCAAACAAGTCAAAAGGTGCAAATCACATCAGTTCTGTAACAACCCGACCGGTCGTTTTGAGATCTAGCGTGTTGTTTAGCAGTGTGAGGTCATGAGCAGCTTTATTTCAAGTGTTATGACTTTTAGGTATGGTCTGAACTGAATTTCAGGAAGTTTGGAGTCAATTTAGGAAGAAAATTATCAGTTCGGAAGCCTTAAGATGGAAGAATCAACTAATATTGGAATTTTTAGTAAATGACCTCCGAATCATAATTTGAAGGTTCCATCAGATTCACATGATGATTTTGGATTTGAGCGTATGTCCGGATTGGGCTTTGGATAACCCGGGAGCATTTCGGCGTATATTATGGAAGATAGCATTTTAGAAGAATTTCATAAATTTGGGCTATAAGGCATTTCAATGTTATATATGTCCGTTTGGATTCCGAGTCTGGGAATAGCTTTGCATGGTGATTCTGGAGTTGGGAGCACGATTGGAAGTGAATTCGGATATCCGTAGGTCATTTTGAAGTCATTTGGCTAAAGACAGAAATTTGAAGGTTTTTGAGAAGTTTTACCGAGAGTTTGACTTTTTGATATCGGGGTAGGATTCCAATTCCAAAAGTTGGAGAAGGTCTCTAATGTCGAATATGACTTGTGTGCAAAATTTGGGGTCAATCGGATGTGATTTGATAGGTTTCGGCATCAGATGTAGAAGTTTGAAATTTCAAAGTTCATAAAGCTTGAATTGGAGTGTGATTCATGATTTCGACGTGGTTTGATGTGATTTGAGGTCTCGAGTGAGTTAGTATCATATTTTAGGACATATTGGTATAATTGGTTAAGCTCCCGAGGGCCTCGGGTGGATTTAGGGCCAAAATAGTTGTTAAAAGTTCTGCTGCAAATCTGTTTTGGACAACAACTGATGCATCGAAGAGCTAATTTTGGAAGTGTATACATCAAAATATTTAAGGAATCTGAAAATTTAAAAAACATAAAAGTTGTAGCCCTTGCATTCTAGTTTCCAGAAAGTTAAATCATTCATGATTTGGACATTTGATCAGAAAGTTACGATCGATTGAAGATGGCTGGTGAACCAGTTTTGACAGAATTTACTGATGCATGGAGCCGACTTTAGAAGCTCATATCTCGGAATATATAAGAGTTATATGGTCTAATTCCAATCAAACGAAAGATCTTCGAGTCTAGTTTCTAAATCTCCAAACTGTTTGTAATTTGGATATTTCTACAAGGAGCCATGGGCATTTAACAAAAGGTGTACATCAAGGGAAAATTGTAATAGGATGTAGAACCTGCACAACGCAAGGTACAACTCGATGAAGCCTGGAAAGATTGTTTTAAACACGAGTTTTGGCTCGTTTCTTTCATTTCTTTCATTTGGTTTAAACAATTTTGGAGATCTCAAGGAGGGATTTTCACCAAGCAACATTAGGTAAGTGATTTCATGCTATTTTTTAGTTAAATATGTGATCTTACATGAATTTAGACATGGAAAATTAGTATAAATTTGGGATTCTTGGGGAAGACCTAGAATTTGGAATTTTTTACTTTTACCATGAATTTGAGCATGAAAACTAGAGTAAATTGTATAATTGAGTTAGTAAAGCTATGGGTAGAATTTATTTTCGAAAAATTTCAAGATCCGGGCACGTGGGCCCGAGGGCATTTTGGTCAAGTTTTAGAGCGGAGTTGGGAACTTATATAATTTGAACTTTTACATATATTAGAGTATATTTTCATTGGTTTGTCGTTATTTGGATAGTTTTGGGCCGTTGTGCGTCCATTGGAGTCGTCGGAAGGGCTTGGAAGTCAGTTATGGAATTTCGCAGCGAGGTAAGTCTCCTTTATAACTTTGTGAAAGGGAATTGTCCCCATACGTGAACTAAATAAATACATGCTATTATTTGCGGGGGCTACGTAACCACTAACATGCTTTAGTTGTTGTACTTGTGACTTTGTCAGTAAAATATCATGCGATGCTTTCGATTAGTATCTAAATATCTGAGAAAGATATAGTTTACTTTTCTTAATCACCTAAAAGGAGAATTGATTCTTCCTTGGATAATTGTGTTTCAGATAAATCTATAGAGTTTGGAACCCTGTCGAAATTGTCAAGTAAATATCCAGAAAGGTTTTAAATACTATTCTCATGTTTATTAAAAGGAGAATTTTTTCACTTTATTGAACAACAAATTTTCCTGATAAAACTGTGGTTTATTGGTGTGAATATGTGTAACTTTGGGTGCTTGAGTCGCATGTATGATTCGCGACCAGGATGACCCTGTATTCATGTATAATTATACGGGGACCCGAGTCGCAGGTATGATTCACGAGCGGGGTAGCCCTGGTATTATGTTAACCGCGTCGCATGTTTGATTCGCGAGCGGGGCAGATAGATGCACTATGGTTCGGGCCATTCGACCCTCGGCCGTGCACAGTTTATTATTATTGGTCCGCTCCGTTCGACCCTCGACATCTTCTTGCGCATGATAATTGCTGCGTATTTCCTGTAATTATTACTGTTTATTGGCCTAAGAAGTTGAAAAATTGCCAACTGAAATGACGAAGATTTACTGTGTTAAATGTGAAAGAAGTTGATATTTCTTATCCCTAATTATTATTAAATTTGCCTATGATACTCATGCTTAGTATCTCACTCGAATATACTAAATTGACCTCTAGCAAGTGTCTAATTCGACCTCTCGTCACTACCTCTCTGAGGTTAGGACGGCGACTTACTGAGTACACGTTGTTTTCGTACTCATGCTACACTTGCTGTGCATTTTTATTGCACAGGTACCTTCATAGCGATCTGGCTGGTTTGGAGACTTAGGCGAGCTGCATTATCCGGAGGCGATCCGCAGCTGACATAGTCTCCCTCATATTGTATTATTGTATTTTAATTTCCATGTCCAATTGTATTTCAGACAATCTTTGTAGAAATTATAAAATTCTTAGAAATTTCTCTTGTACTTGTGACACCGGGTTCTGGGATGTGTTTGGGATATATTTGCTAAAATAGAATATTTAAACCATTGTATTTACTTAAAAGATTTTATTCAGTTTTTATGTAATAAAGTAAAAGGCAATGATTTTCATAAATGCTAAAACAGAAAAGTTTCACTTAACTATTTGATGATCGGCTTGCCTGACAATGATGCCCGAAGCCATCACGACCTTATGGACTTGGGGTCGTGACAACATGGTATCAGAGCTCTAGGTTCCCTTAGGTTTCACAAGTCATGAGCAAGTCTAGTAGAGTCTTGCGGATTGATACGGAGACGTCTGTACTTATATTCGAGAGACTACGAGGCTGTTAGGACTACTTCCCTTCTTGATTCTTCATCGTGCGATTTGATTCCTTTAAGGCTTACGCCTATGTTTCTTCCTACTCAATCTTACACTCGTAGAGCGCTTGCTATGAATCAGGAATTTGAGGAATTGAAATGGTGCTACGAATATGGTGCGAGATGTTTTCCATGTGTAGTTGGTTAGGGCTATTGTTGTTGCCCCGTAGAAGAATATTATGTTGTTTCAGCTCGGTTGCTATATTTCTGAGAACTTTGAGGCTATGCTCATATTGTTATGATACTTACGATTGGTTATCGCGCGGTGTCGATATGATGACAGAATGTTTGCCCATATGTTGGGGGTGATGAATGGCTTTAAGGGAAATCTTCTCAAGGCGTGATTTCAGGATTTTTGAATTTTAGTTCCGGTAGAGGAAAGGTATTTGGACTATAAATGGTCAGGTTTTGGATTCATAAAGTAGTAAGACTTGGTGTTTTCAAGTGAGGTGGGATATGCACCTGTGATGTGATGTCATCGTCACTGATCGAATGGAATGTGTTAAGTTCGTCGATGCTATGGATTCTTCGGTTGCATGGGGTCAGAGTGCTGTGAAGAAGTATTGAAGAAGCGGTTGTCAGAGACAGTGAGGTTCGGTGGTTCAGTATTAGATAAGTATTGATAATGAAGGCAACTCGAGAAAGATGATCTTCAGAGAGTTTGAAGTCGTGGTGAACTACTGGTTTAAGAGCTACAGAGAATGATATTGAATTGGGTAGCATATGATGAAGGAAGACAGGTGGTGCTTCAAGGAATCATGTTAACTAAAGTGGGAGAATGGCAACGTAATGGTGAATTAGAAGATTTTGTAGCGCGTTTTGTTGATGTCCATGAAGAGCGGACGGAATGGTAAGGTTGGTGAATGAGAGCAGGCTTAGGATGGGGTATTGAGGTTGCAGAGAGTGTGCATTTCAGCGTCGTTGGAACGTGTTAGTTGGTGATTTCCACGGGTGAGTTATCTCCTATGAGTAGGATAACAGTGGAATGGTTGGCAAGTTTGTGTGAGGGATTCTAGTGGCTATTCGGTAGGAGGCAGAATGTGGGAATGGTGCTAGAGAATTTGAGTATTTAGGGAGTTCCAACAATAGAATTTGGAAGAGTTCGACGGGTTGGTTGAGCAAGATCATGTTAACAAATGGGAAAGGATCTCAGCAGGGTCTAGAGTGGTGCAAAAAGTATCTTCGGACTAAGTGGGGGAGTCCCATCACCTGCCGTTGGGTTGTAAGATTGTGTTCTCATGGGGTTCCGGATTGTCAGTGTGTTGGCAAATTATTACAGCTAAGGTAAAAGAGTAAGACGGTGATTGTGTGTGGGATTTGATGAATGTGTGCAAAAGTTGGCCCTGTTGGACCAGGGTTTCAGGCAGCAGTATGATTAAGAATTGAGATTTTACGGAGTAATTTCAGAGAGAGGGAAAAGGTTGGAGTGCTCTATGTTATTTTCAGCGTGCAGGATAGTATTGGAGGAGTGAGAGAAATAAACTCCGGGTTGTAGAAAGATTATCAGAAGGGTATGAAACGGGTTGTGAGATTAAGACAGCATGGTCTCGTGAATTAAGGCCACTCAAGATGAGTGAGGATTGAGTGTTGTTATTGTTCTCTTGAATTGAGGTAAGTAAAAAGGTTTCTATATGATTAATTTTTCACCCTATTAGTGGTTCAAAAGTTATGATGGAATTCTTGCGCTATCTCATATTGGCATGTTAGGTGCGGTAAGCAGTATGTAATTGGGAGTGAGAATCGAGATTGTGGCTCAGTTTAATCACGGATGTCATGATCTCATATGAGCAAGAAAAAGTGATTTTAAAGTTCAGAGTAAGATGGTGTTATCTTCAGTGTCCGCTGAGATCGGTATTAGGTGGAAAGGGCTTTGTACCCTGGTCATGGGTTCTTAATGTGTTTTGCGGCATTAGTGTGGTCGGTGGTATGGATGTGCAGACCTGCTACATTGTGTGGAAGGTTGTGGGAGCATGACCACGGGAAGATCGTATGAGTGTGACATGTAATCACTTATTGTATTGAAGATTTGGGTTGAGTATAAATAAGTGTAATATTACTTATTTGAGAATTTATGCCTGGAAGGCGTTTGGTTCATTTTGTTGTGGATTGTGGGGTGTTTGTCTCGGCTATGATGGTTGTTCTTGTGTGTCATGAGAGGAAGTGGGTTAATATGGACCCAGGTAAACGCTATTAGCATAGTTCGGTGCGAGCAGAATCAGCTAGAAGTGTGTGAATGAGTTTAAACAGGATTATGGGCTTCGTCTGAAGAAGATGTGTTCATTTCAGTATAGCGCTCCTCAAGGAGGGGTGTTGGAATATCAGGTGATTGTTCCGTCTTCGTCAATATTCATGTAATATTATGATTGTGCCGTGTGAGTTGGGAAATGGCTTGATAATTTCATATGTGTTGAGGTCCCGCGTAGTGGCGATGTTATGTGAGCAGGATAGATCTAGAGATCCAAAGTATATGTGTGTATATATATATCACACCTCATTTGTGCTTAAGTTTTAGTAGCATATGGTTTTATCAGTCTCCCCGGGATGGTATTATGCACCTAGCATGGTTTTGAGTATTCAGTATTTTTGTGCTAATGAGCAACATAGCTCGATGTGTATATCCATATGTAAATTTCATATGTGGATCGGGTGGCAAGCCACAACAGGTAGTTATTTGGATCGGGTTGCATGCCGCAACAGTGTGATGATGAGTAAGGTTCCTATATTTATTTTTCTTGTGTTCTACTTATTTTCCGAGAAGAGTTCATATTAGTTGCATGAGTTGAGTAGTCCCTTCATGAGTCATTCCTTTATGTATCATGTTCGAGTCGTGGCCTATTGGCGCATTGTGGCATCGTGTGGGATTGTTGGTCATGTCTAGGGTGATTTGTGTCTGAACAGTTCATACTGGGTTAGACGAGATTATTGGATCAAGGATCAGCGAGATAAGGTTATGCGGAATATATTAAAGTACAATTACCCTTATTTGGTTCGTAATGAGATGAGGATCTAAGTCAAGAGGAGAGACTAAATGTTTGGTTAACTCTGCAGCTGGTTAGGAATTTCTACACATCTCCTCCGTTGTGGTGGTATCGTCAGCATTATAGCATGATGTATATTGGTATTTTATAAGGTGCATTGGTAGCATCAGATTCGTAGAATTTTGGCTGTTAGGGTTCAGGGAATGTCATGGTGGCTAGATAATGAATTATGCGGTGCATGGTGCTGATTCAGCAAAGGTACACAGTCGTGTTCTGGTACCTCATGTGGTAGTTGGTACGGTTTTCATATATTAGAAACATGCCTGGTAGAGAATTTCAAGTGTTGGAACTGGGTTCTAAGCTTATTGTATGGATAAAAGAGGATATCTTCAGATTTGATCAAGCGAATGTGCTCAACTGGGTTGTGGTAGCACGGACCGGTGCACGAGGTGTTAAACAGTGATTTCAGATAACTCTAGAGCAGTTCTTGGCACGTTCGAGGACGAACGTATGTTTAAGTGGGAAAGAATGTAACGACCCCACCGGTCGATTTGAGCTCTAGCGCGTCGTTTTGCAGTTTGAGGTCATGAGCAGTATTATGACTTGTAGTGGTGGTCGGAACTGAATTCGAGGAAGTTTGGAGTCAATTTAGGAAGAAAATTCTCAATTCAGAAGCCTTAAGCCAGAAGAATCAACTAAGATTGGAGTTTTGAGTAAACGACCTCCGAATCAGGATTTGAAGATTACAGCAGGTTCTTATGATGATTTCGGACTTGGGCGTATGTTCGGACCCAGCTTTGGACAACCCAGGAGTGCTTCGGCGCATATTATGGAAGATAGCATTTTAGATGAATTTCACAAATTTGGACTCTAAAGCATTTAAGTGTTATAGATGTCCGTTTGGGATTCCGAGTCTGGGAATAGCTTCGTATGGTGATTCTGGAATTGGGAGTGCGATCGGAAGTGAATTCGGATATCCGTAGGTCATTTTGAAGTCATTTGGCTAAAGATAGACATTTGAAGGTTATTGAGAAGTTTGACCGAGAGTTTGACTTTTTGATATCGGGTTCGGGTTCCAATTTCGAAAGTTGGAGCAGGTCCGTAATGTCGAATATGACTTGTGTGCAAAATTTTTGGTCAATCGGACGTGATTTGATAGATTTCGGCATCGGATGTAGAAGTTTGAAATTTCAAAGTTCATAAAGCTTGAATTGGAGTGCCATTCATGATTTCCACGTTGTTTGATGTGATTTGAGGCCTCGAGCGAGTTCGTATCATGTTTTGGGACATGTTGGTATAATTGGTTAAGCTCCCAAGGGCCTCGGGTGGATTTCGGAAGGCTAACGGAATGGATTTCGGGCCAAAACATCTGCTGAAATTTCTAGTGCAAATCTGTTTTGGACGGCAACTGATGCATCTAAGAGAAAACTTTGAAAGCGTATATATCAAAATATATAAGGAGTCTGAAAATTTGCAAAACATAAAAGTTGTATCCCTTGCATACTAGTTTCCACAAAGTTAAACCATTCTTTATTTGGACATTTGATCAGAAAGTTATGATAGGCTGAAGATGGCTGGTGAAGCAGTTTCGACAGAATTTACTTATGCATGGAGCCGACTTTGGAAGCTCATATCTCGGAATATATGAAGAGTTATATGATGTAAAAACTATCAAATGAAAGATCTTCAAGACTAGTTTATAATTATTCAAACCGTATGTCATTTGGATATTTCTACAAGGAGCTATGGGCGTTTTAACAGAAGGTACGCAACAAGGGAAAATTGTAATAGGATGTACAACCTGCACAACGCAAGGTACAACTCGATGAAGCCTGGGCAGATTGTTTTAAAAACGAGTTTTGGCCCATTTCTTTCATTTGGTTTGGACGATTTTTGAGAGCTGAAGGAGGGATTTTCACCAAGCAACACTAGGTAAGTGATTTCTTCCTTTTTTTGAGTTAAATATGTGATCTTACATGGATTTAGACATGGAAAATTAGTATAAATTTGGGATTTTTGGGGAAGACCTAGAATTTGGAATTTTGGAATTTTACCATGAATTTGAGCATGAAAATTAGAGTAAATTGTATAATTGAGTTAGTAAAGCTATGGGTAGAATTTATCTTCGAAAAATTTCAGAATCCGGCACGTGGTGCCGAGGGCATTTTGGTCAACTTTTCAAGCGGAGTTGGGAACTTATATAATTTTAATTGTTACAAATATTAGAGTATATTTTCCTTGGTTTGTCGTTACTTGGATAGTTTTGGGGCGTTGTGCATCCATTGGAGTCGTCGGAAGGGCTTGGAAGCCGGTTATGGAATTTTGGAGCCAGGTAAGTCTCCTTTCTAACTCTATGAGGGGGAATTGTCCCCATATGTGAACTAAATGAATACATGCTATTATTTGCAGGGGATACGTACACATGAGGTGATGGGAGTCCGTGCGTAGCTACTATTATTCCATGTCCGGGTAGTCTAGGACCCACTAGCATACTTTACTTGTTGTACTTGTGACCTTGTCAGTAAAATATCATGTGATGCTTTCAATTTTTATATAAATCTATGATAAGGATAGAGTTTACTTTTCGTAATCACCTAGAAGGAGAATTGATTCTTCCTTGGATAATTGTGTTTCATATAAATCTATAGAGTATGGAACCGTGTCAAAATTAGCAAGTAAATCTCCAGAAAGGTTTTGAATACTATTCTCATGGTTATTAAAAGGAGAATTTTATCACTTCATTGAACATCAAATTTTCCTGATAAAAATGTGGTTTATTGGTGTGAATATGTGTAACTTTGGGTGCCTGAGTCGCATGTATGTTTCACAAGCAGGATGGCCTGTATTTATGTATATTTATACGGGGACCCGAGTCGCAGATATGATTTGTGATGGCGCGAGACATCATTGTCAGGCAATCCAATCATTAATTAATCGAAATAAATTTCCCGTTTAACATTTATGAAAAACATTTTGTTTCACTTTATTACATATTAACTAAATAAAATATGTCAAGTAAAACAATAGTTTAAAATATTACACTTTAAGAAATATATCACAACACATCCCAGAACCCGGTGTCACAAGTACATGAGCAATTTCTAAGAATTTATACAATCATTACAAAGCCTGTCCGAAGTATAAATTGGACGAGGACATTTAAAAAATGTAATAAATACAAAACATGTAAAAAAATGTAATATATACAATTTACTCTACATTTCATGCTCAATTCGTGGCTAAAAATCCAAATTCCCATATTCTAGATTTCTTTAAGATTTTCCCAATTTCCTACCAATTTCCATGTATAATTCATGCATATAGTCTTGTATATAACTTTAAAACGGGAGGATTTTACTTACCTAGTGATGCTTGGTGGAAGACCCCTCTTGAAGCTCCCCAAATTCGCACATACCAAGTGAAGAAATTGCTAAGAATCCCGCATTTAAATTAGTCTGCCCATGCTCAATTTTCCTCTCTGCGTTCGCGACATAACGAGTGCGTTCGCGAAGGGCAACAACCCTGACCCTCCGCGTTCGCAGGGCTTCCTGTGCGTTCGCATACGCCAAACGGCCCCAGGCCCCATTCGTTCTACGTGTTCGCACACCATATCCCGCGTTCGTGTAGTGATCACACCCCAAGCCATCGTGTTCGCACCCCCTTTTCCGCGATCGCACACAATGGAACGCGATCGCATAGCACACCAGATAGACCAGAAGATAACAACAGCAAAATAGAGAAAAATGGTCCAAAACCACCCCGAAACACACCCGAGGCCCCAGGGACCCTATCCAATCACATGACTCAGTCCTAATACCTCATTCAAACTTAGTCGATCCTTGAAATCACATCAAACAACATCGAAACCAAGAATTGCACCCAAATCCAAACTTTATAAACTTAGAAATTTCCAACTTCTACATCCGATGCCGAAACCTATCAAATCACGTCCGATTGACCCAAATTTTGCACATAAGTCATATTCGACATTACGGGCCTACTCCAACTTCCGGAATCGCATTCCGACCTCGATATCAAAATTTCGACTTCCGGTCGGATTTGTCATTGCGATCTATGAAGAACTCATATTTATTTACCCGAATTAACGTGTCTGATTTAACGCCACATGGGCGGGCACCTACCTTGTAGGTTAAAGCTCAATAATTATAGCACGAATTTGGTAAATTATGCACAGATAATTTTTGATACAAAAATTTTCGAATAAACCTAACAGGCATGACTTCCTATTAGTACTATAGTAAGAATTTAATTTCAAAAGGAACAATTTAAACACAAGAATTTCCATCACAAGGATCTCATCCTTACATAGCTTCCACCGCGTGTCGTAGCCCCGTTTAAACATATCAGATCACATTAAAACGCGAGGATCTCGTCCTCAACTCTGAATCACCAGTAACATGTGTATCGTGCCAATGAAAAACATTCCATTTCCTTCTTTTAAATATTTTTCTGTTAAACAAAATTACAACACGTAATGATGGACATAGTTATCCCTATAGAATTTCTCAATACAAGCATTCACAGAAGTAGGTTTTTAGAGTTATGAAGCTCACCCGAGAGTGGAGCATATTAGAAGAATTTTATTAGATACGCATAACCGAATTACGCTCAGGAAATCATCACTCAATAATAATTAGAGATTTTTCTTGTCTTAAATACGTTAGAGATTATTTCAAATTATATAGTTTCCCAACTCCGCTCAGTCAAATGACAAAAATGCCCTCAAGCCCACGTGCCCGGAATCTGAAATTTCTAAGATAAATTCTACCCATAGCTCTACTAGTTCAAATATACAATTTACTCTACATTACATTCTCAATTCATGGCTAAAAATCCAAATTACCATATTCTAGGTTCCTTTAAGATTTTCCCAATTTCCTACCAATTTACATGTCTAATTCATGCATATAATCTATATTTAACTAAAAACGGGAGGAATTTACTTACCTACTGATGCTTGGTGGAAGACCCCTCTTGAAGCTCCCCAAATTCGCCCATACCAAGTGAACAAATGGCTAAGAATCCCGCATTTAAATTAATCTGCCTAGGCTCAATTTTCCTCTCTGCGTTCGCGACATAACGAGTGCATTCGCGAAGGGCAACAGCCCTGACCCTCCGCGTTCGCAGGGCTTCCTGTGAGTTCGCATAGGCCAAATGGCCCACATGCCCCATTCCTTCTACGTGTTCGCACAACGTATCTCGCGTTCGCGTAGTGATCACACCCCCTTTTCCGCGAACGCACAAGCCAAATCCATCAGCCCTCGAATTTCCTTCTATGTGATCTCACACAAGGGAACGCGATCACATAGTTCACCAGATACACCAGAAGACAACAACAGCAAAATAGAGAAAAATGGTCTGAAACCACCCCGAAACACACCCGAGGCCCCCAGGACCCTGTCCAATCACATGACCCAGTCCTAATACCTCCTTCGAACTTAGTCGAGGCTTGAAATCACATCAAACAACATCGAAACCATGAATCGCAACCAAATCCAAACTTTATGAACGTGGAAATTTCCAACTTCTACATCCGATGCCGAAACCTATCAAATCACGTCCGATTGACCCAAATTTTGCACACAAGTCATATTCGATATTACGGACCCGCTCCAACTTCCAAAATCGGATTTCCTCGATATCAAAATTTCCACTTCCGGTCGGATTTCTCATTGCGGTCCATGCAGAACTCATAATTATTTACCCGAATTAACGTGTCTCATTTAATGCCACATGGGCGGGCACCTACCTTGTAGGTTAAAGCTAAATAATATAGCACAAATTTGGTAAATTATGCACAGATAATTTTTGACACAAAAATTTTCGAATAAACCTAACAGACATGACTTCCTATTAGTACTATAGTACAAATTTTATTTTCACAAGGAAGGATTTAAACACAAGAATTTCCATCACAAAGATCTCATCCTTACATAACTTCCACCGCGGATGGTAGCCCGGTTTAAACATATCAAATCACATTAAAACGCGAGGATCTCATCCTCAACTCTGAATCACCAGTAATATGTGTATCGTGCCAATCAAA
Organism: Nicotiana knightiana; assembly: GCA_005239525.1. Classification (NCBI taxonomy): domain Eukaryota; kingdom Viridiplantae; phylum Streptophyta; class Magnoliopsida; order Solanales; family Solanaceae; genus Nicotiana; species Nicotiana knightiana. The sequence continues at coordinate 42,295 of ML386294.1, read as the reverse complement.
ACATTCCATTTCCTTATTTTAAATATTTTTCTGTTAAACAAAATACAACACGTAATGATGGACATAGCTATCCCCATAGAATTTCTCAATACAAGCATTCACATAAGTAGATTTTTAGAGTTATAAAGCTCACCAGAGAGTGGAGCACAGTAGAAGAATTTTATTAGATACGCATAACCGAATTACGTTCAGGAAATCATCACTCTATAATAATTAGAGATTTTTCTTGTAATGACACCATTTAGTGTAACGCCTTAGCCATACCATAGAAAATATATGAACATGCTGGGTCTCCACCTCTACGAATCTAACCTCCACTTTTGACATTCCGACCCCTTTTTCCCTAGATGGTGATGTAGTTGAGTTGTAACTACAATGGGGCACGTAGCCTGAGTGCACTGATGAATTATGACTCTCCCAAGCCTAGGACAGTTTCTACCACTAGACACAATAAAGTATCAACTTTCCCTGAGTCGTACAAAAATTTTACAATCATGAGTCCTTTAATGAGTCTCTGGACATGCTCTCTGGATATATGAATCGAAGCAGGAGTATGACAGGATAACTTATCAAACCTTATGGCATGTTCTGACAACGTCATGGTGACCTGACACAATCGTTCAAACCCTAAGCGCCACGCAAAAATGGAAGGTTCGATAAACAAACTCTTTCAAAAGCATTATGAGAACTGAGTCAAATAGTTGATGTTGCACTGGCTGGTCTTCCTCTTCGTAGGCTTGCCTCAACCACCGGCGACCAATTTCTCCTTTACCATGTTGACTCAACACTGCTGAGCTACCCCACTTATTCATGTACCCTTCATTATGCCTTGGGGTAACTCTTATCCTTATTGATGCCCAATGATCCCAAATGTAGAGCTCTATACAGATAAACCTTGGCACAAGCCATATAGTCTACAAGCTTGTCAACCACTGTATTCCCTTTGGAGCAACCCCAATATCCGCAACCGTGATCTCCACACTGAGTAGACCTTCCGTAGATTCAAAGTTTTTTATATAACTCCTTTGGTACTGAGGTATAGGTTTATTAAGAAGGCGGACATACCGCAAGTCCCAGCTTCATCCCTTGTAAAATCTCAGGCCTTACACATTCCTAGCCAAAATCGATATAACCCATGACCCCGCAATGTATTCCTTGACAGTGGACCTCCCCACTTGGCACGAAGTCATAGGTCACAATGCCTGATAATCCACAATGTTATACTTCACAGCTCATATAAATCAACCCCGTTTCTTTCAACTTATTCCCATGTTCTTCAATACTTCATAGTAGAGGTCAAGAAAACCATGTGGGTCCTCAAAACATATACCACTGAAATGGAGTGGAAATAGTTTGGTAAACTTGTCCAACCTAAATAAACGGACTAGTGCGTCCTGCAACACCGGAGTAGCTATAAAACCTTCTGGAATCTGAACTAGTCCAATATATACCACTAAGCTAGAACCTCCGTGTCTAGATCTATTTGAGGCTTTACAATTTTTTTATTTTTTTTATTTTTTTTATTTTATTTTTTATTTTCATCCTTGAGGCTTTACAATAGATCCATTTCTTTTCCGGTTGTAGACGCGTTGCGTGTTGCCGACATTTGCGAGAGGACAAGAATAGACGAGTTCAATCATTAGTGATAGAATAAATTTGTACGACAAAGTAGAATAGACGTGAAATTGTTCCTAACTTCATAGCCCCTGAGAGATAAGTACAGACGTCTCCGTACCGATCCTTCAGACTCTACCAAGTTTGTTCGTAAATTGCAAGACCTAAGCAACATAGTGCTCTGATACCAACTTTTCACGACCCAAATTCCCAACCTTAGGGATCGTGATGGCACCTAACACCACACTTGCTAGGCAAGCCAATGTTATAATCGATTAACTACTTTGCATTAATTATCCATTTAGACATAATAAAATAATCTAAAGTAAACTGAATCTATTGGTTTTCGATGAATAATTCCGAAGATAAAATAATAAAAAATTAATTAAACGAACCACGAACTAATTATATAAATAACTCTAATACTGCCCCAGGGTCTGGTGTCACAACTCACGAACTACTAAAGAATACTACAAATAATGGCCAGAAAGAAATAATATAACTATTTTTAAAGATAAAGAAAAAGTCTCTACGAACTAAGAGAAGACTCTCGGGATATGCGAACGCCGCCAGATATCCCTTGTGTCTCCAAAAAATAAATAGTTGGCCGGTACCTGGATCTGCACAAAAGAGTTAATAAAGCAATACAACAATTCTACACAAGCAAGGAAATATAATCTGAAACAAAAAATAAAGTAACTCAGTCGCTTATTCCAGGCCTCAACTATCACCAATGTCTCACACAAATTTTCAACGCTTCCAATGTTTTGACTTTTAAAATGGAAGTAAATACGAAACATGGAAAATAGTAGAGTAAAACAGTAAGTTTTCAAGTCTGTAAATTCCAAATCATTGAGTTTCAAAAACCAACAAAACATTTTTTAATCCAGTAAAACATAAGTGTCCACCCTTATCAATTACTTGTTGCGACATGCAAACCGATCGAACTTGTCGACCCTTATCACTATAATTTATCCACCCTTATCACTATCAATTATCCATCGTTATCACTATCAATTTCTCCACCCTTATCACTATCAATTTAGTTATCAAAAACTTTCACAATTCAGGACAAGCCTTTCACGACACTTTTACTTCAGCAATTGCAAACAGAACACAGTATAGCTCGTAAGCATTAACCAATATCATTTCACAATAAAATCAACCAGAATATATGTAAACAATGTAACATTGTCAACCCAGCTCAGTCTTTATGTACCATGATAGAATCAACAGAACAGCCAACACCGTTAGCACACTTGCAACAACCATTGGAAAAAATCAAATGAAGTAGGAAAATAAATATATATATATATATATAGTATCTCGTAAAGCAATGTCCAACAGCTCAACCTTTCTGTACCACAAGGAAACCAGGGAAATGACCAATACTTTTCCAAAATAATTGCAACAAGACTTAATAACAAACTAACAGTCCAAGTAGTCATAGAAAGAATGACGGACATAAAACAATCAATACACGAATCAATTAAATTTGAAACGGGAGGGGATCATGTTTAACAGACCATTTCGTTTTGCATAGATGCTCGTCATCTCACCTATACACCACACACATGAACATTCACATAGCAAATAAGTGGGGATTCCTATTCCCCCAAGTCAATGTTAAACCAAGCATTTACCTCAATTCTGCAGGCCACTCACTGCTCAATTATGGCTTTTCCTTTAGAATCTTGCTCTAACTTGCTCAAATCTAATCATAATAAACTCAATATCATTAATTAAGGCTAAAGGAACTACCTTTATTGAAAATTACAATTTTCGTAAGTTTTCTCAAAAAAAGTGTAAACCCAACCCCGGGCCCGCTTGGTCTAAACTAGGGGTTCGGACCAAATAACGTTTACCCATTCACCCAAGAAACCAAATATACAATTAGTTTCGAAATCCGACCTCAATTCGAGGTAAAAATTCGGTTTTTACAAAATTCCCTAATTCTGCCCAAACCCTCAATTTTTACCATGAAAATTCTTAGTTTTTGATTTAAAAGTGATTAAAAACAATGAGTAATTGAAAGAGTAAAGTTTAAAATTTATTACCTATTACTTGGGGAAGATATTTGGTGAAAAAAATCGTTCCTAAGGCTGTGGGGTTCGAAAATTTGAAAAAGAAAAAGTCTGCCCGTTTTATATATATTTTTCTTCCAGTTATTCTGCCTCGTATATCGTTCCAAACGATCCCGAAACTCGATTTTTATGCCTCCAATGGATTCCTTGTGAAATTCTAGTAAAGTTTGACTTTTCAATCACTCAATTTGACCTTATAACGAATGAGATATGTAGGTTTTAATATTTGCAAATAGTGCAGATTTTTAATACGCCGTCACTCCGTCAGTGGCAATTTCATAATTAATCTGAATAATCTGGCAACCTTAGTAAAATGACCATAAAATCCTCATACGATGTCCCAATTCGATGATTCTCTTTGCTAATGGTCCGTAATTACGATAAGGATCTAATAATTCATTAAAAACAGAAATATGAGCTTATTTGTTTAATATGATATCATATATGCTTGAAGAAATGACGTTGAAACATAAGAAAAATGAGCACAATACAACCCAAACCTATCCGAAACTCACTTGACACCCTCAAGACCTTAACCAATAATTCAAATAAGTCATATATCACTACTCAAACTTAGTCGAACCTCCAGAACACTCAAGACAACACCGAAACACCAAATCAACTTTGGATTCAAGCCTAAGAACTTCTAAACTTCAAAAATTCGCTAACCACGTCAAAACCTACCAAACCACGTCCGATTGACCTCAAATTTTGCACATACATCACAAATGACACTACGAACGTACTCCAACTTCCGTAATTCTATTCTGACCCCGATACCTAATTTTCCGCTGTCGACCAAAATTGCCAAATTTCCAACATTCACCAATACAAGCCTAGAACAGAGTCCTAGTTCATAAAATGACCCCTTGGATTATCACATCGAATCCCACAGAGAACTAAGGTTTCACTATAACTATTCAATATCACTCATAAGACAAGATCGAACAATTCATAAGTTATAAATATTAAGATTCTTATATCTAACTAATTAACTAAGAAATTAAAGTAGTAAATTAACAACTAGGGATACTAAGGGTCAGAGTAGAGGTTAAGGAGGTCTAGAGTTATGATTTCTCCAATGGTCCGAATCCTTCCCGCTACGTCTTCTATAATTTCGCCTAAATCTTCTATACTGATCATGCGCACTCGACTTATCCTAATTCTTTCTCGAGCAACTAAAATATGTACTAGTCATATTATCTCGAATTACGCTATATTTCACTTTTTAACCGCTCACTATGATAACGACAAAGCTTCATTATTTCTAATCTCACTTTTAAACGAACTGTATTGATCTCTCATATACCTTAGTAGTGACGTTTTTCAACAACCACCTAAATATGAATCATTTATCAAGCAACACATAATAAATAGGCACGTTCAATTGATGGCCATTCAATCAACATCAGCAAACACGTAGTTGAACAAGCAGAGAAATCTAACGGTTCAATTATATAAAGACATAACGAGAATTTATCCTACAAAAGGTTACATCAAAACCCTAGATAAAAAATTAGCTATTCATATAGTATACAATCATAGTAATATTCAAAAGCATTAAACTACAGATTAAAGGAAAGCGGAGAGAAAAAACTCAAGTCATTCGTGCTTTCGAAGTATTCTGTAGTCTCTTGCCTCTCTACTGATGTATCATGTTCTCTAATGATGTCTCACCCTTCAAAAAATAACTTTATGGGTATTTATAGGGTAAGGGATGAATTTACATGTCCAATTCTAATGATGACTTAAAATTATTTTTGGATGGCATTGATGGCGCCTTGCACTGCCTGTAGCACTGTCACTTCGGTGCAAGGCACTGTCATTTCGGTGCAAAGAACTGTATGTAGCACTATCATTTTGACGCAAGGCACTGTCTTTTTGGCGCAAGGCACTGTCTATGTAACTGAATTCTCTATGTCGTGCACGTCTTCTTTTGTTGACCTTTTTTGTAGTCTTGAAGTACCCTTTCATGCAACTTCTCTCCAATTCATGTCCAAACATTCCTACACAATCCAACCAACAAGCAAGTAGGGTAAATAACGTCAAAATATATGGAATTATCGCAACACATCATGCATTGCTGCTCAAAATCAGAACAACAAAAAGAAAGAGAAGTTTGAACATTTTGACTAGTTAGTGGAAAAGCTCAAGAATTTTTTCTTGATCTTTTATCTAATTTTGTTGTTCTTCAGTTAATTCCAAGTCAGAAGTTTGCACTACATATTCAGACTAATTTATCTGAAGTTTGCACTATGAACTGAAGTTTTCCCGATTACCTTTAGAAGTCAAGCCAAACTTCAGGCGATAATATCTGAAGTTTTGTTTTGATAAGGTCACACTTCAGGTAAAAAGTGGGTAGAATTATAATTTTTGTGCAAAGAGGGTATAAGTTCAATAGTGACCCAAAAACTGGGTTTAGATGCAACTATCCCAAATCTTATTTGTAGAGCTCTCAATATGGGTCGGGCCGGGCTAGCCCAGCCCACGTGGGCTTTAACAATTGACGGTATGGGCTAGGCTAGCCCACCATTTTGATGAGCCTTACAATGGTCAGTCCACCCCAGCCTTATGTGGGTCGCGGGCCCCCACGAGCTGGCCCATAATTTTATATATTCCTTTATATTTTTTCTTTAAGTTATGACCTAAAAAAGATAACTATTCAAAAGTTAAAAAAAATATATTATTGAAAAAGTTACTGAAAGCTTAATAACTTTTTATACTATTCCAATATATCAAAATAAACACTAAAAAAAGTAAAAGACAAGACTATATTTCAAGAGAATGTCCATGACGCTTATGGCATATCAAACACATCATCTTCATCAAACACATTTAAATCCACTTGTGACAACGTTGTCTTAACATCTTCACTTTCATCTACATCTACAATTCATATGCAATATTAAGAATAATTAAATTTCAAAAACTAATAACATTTAAATTCACATAAGAAAAACATTACTACCAGTTTGAGTTTGAGAAAAGTTGTGCAGCCATTTTCGAGTAGTAACAAGTGTTTGGACATTTTCATAAATAAATGCAACTTCTGTACTTTGTAAGAACACGCCACCAATATGAATGCTAAATAAATACTAAATATTGATTCTGATGCTACAATGGCAATAGGAATACTAAGTATATCACGCGCCATTACTGAATGATCGGGATATTTTCTAGAATGGTCCTTCCAATACATGACAACTTCTTTCTCTTGAAACTTATCAAGATCAAGTTTTGGTTCCTCTAAGTAAAGATCCAATTCTTACTTTCCATTTCTAGAGCCAGTATACATGTTATTCTTTTATATATTTTAAGTAAATATTTTATTAGGCCCACGAGCCGGCCCAACCCAGCTCACTTAAGCATCACGGGCCACGGGCTTACTCTGGCCAGGATTAAAAAGTTCATATTTAAATGGGCTCCAAAAAGTCTAGCCCAACACTGCTAAATCACGGGCTGGGCTGGGCTGGCCCAACGGGCCAATCCCATATTGACGGCTCTACTAATTTTTATCATTGTCTACTGAAATCAAAATTTTCATCCTTATCTCGGCACTTAATAAGAAAGCAAGAGCTGAAATTTTATGATAGTGATATTTTCCGATCTAGGCCTACATCCTCACGGGTTTAAAATGTGCCACTAGGAACTAAGGCTTGTTAGCTTATATGACAAGCATGCCTCTTGTGTGTTTTTTGCCGATGTGGGACTCTGTCTAAAGTCTGGGGTGTTACATCATCTTTGTACACAACTTTTGTTAATAATCTGTAATGCTGTAAAATAAAATAATAATATAATTTATGAAAAACATATAGAAACAGTAAGAAACCTCACTAACGTGAGCTGTAGCGCGGGATTAGCGTGGTCACGCTAGTGGAATATATCAGGGACAGTGAGAAACCTGACTAGCGTGAGCTCTAGCGCGGGATTAGCACTGGCACGCTAGTCTAGGCGTCCTTAGTTGTTTTTTCTATGAAAAATAATATAAGAACAAATCGAGCTCACTGCATACACAGTGTGTCCTTAAGGAAATTATTCCCCCGAAGTACCCGAGGTGATGGAATATATCGTCCCAGGATAGAACAATTTAACTCACCGGAGTGTCGGTACCAAAATTGCCGGTGAACAACGAACCACTCCAAGGCTGTAAAATACACTGGAATATTGTGTGCAAAAGAAGAAGATCAGAAAATTTAGTAAGTAAAAACTCAAGGATTCAAGTTATATTTATAGCCAATTTCGTATTGTTTCTGAAAAGGTATAGCAACCTTTCAGAACAGTCATAGCTGTTGCAACATGTGTGAATCCTTTCAGAACAACCATGGCTATTTTGAACAAAAATGAACATTGCGGGAAATCTAAAATGGATTTAAAATAATTCGGGAAAGAAAACGAGTCGGACCGGGTCGCGGGTAATTTCGGATTCGAAATTAATTAAATTAATTAATTAAATAATTTGAAAAGAATTTTGTCCAAAAAGATTAATCAATCAATCGATCTTTGACCAAATCCAAATCCAAATCCAAATTCGAGCTGAAGCCGAAGCCGAAGCCAAAGCCGAGCCGAGCGAGCGAGCGACGACGGTGCGAGGCTTTTGATCACGCTCAACTATGTCTTATAAGAGACTAAGCGGGCGTTGCATATATAATCCTTGGTATTATGCCTAGAGTCGATCCCAAAGGGAATTTACGTATCAATCAAGGCTTTAGAATACGCAACTTTTACTCAATCAATTCTCTCAAGACTTTTTAATATAAATTGGTGTTGTTTTACTAATTCTACTGACAATAATAATAACTAATAATTACTAACAATGTGTTGTAAACAAATATGTTAAAGGTATAATGCTATGGTTTTCCCCGTTGGTGAACTTCTTTCTCGGATATTTTATAGTTTGATTAGTTTTCTCTATCAATCATGATCACTCTATCTACCATAAATCTCTCTCAAGTAATTATGATAATTTACTAGACGCACTCTCTCAAGTTACGCTAGCTAGATTGCATTACAGTTCACTTTAGATTGCACCCGAGGTATCGTTATCTCTAATCCAACCTCTAAACCCTCGGTTATGACTTTC
>ML386294.1:19864-33408 GCA_005239525.1 Nicotiana knightiana | reverse complement strand
TCACAATAAGTTTATCCCCCAACGGGTTCCACCAAAACCCTAGATTAAGAAAATTAGCTACTCATATTCATAAGAATCAATTCTAAAATAACTTGCATAATTGAACTACAAAATAATAAATAAAAGCTATAAAAATCAATGTTTGCTTCACTGAGTAGTAATCCATAGGTTTTTCTTCACTTCAATGGCTTCCTTCTCTTTCAAATTGTGTTTTTGGGTCTATTATATGTTTAGGATATACCCTAAACGTGTAGAAGACTTCTATTCCAACCGGAAACACTTAAAACTCTTCAAAACTCGGATTTCACCGGATCATGGGCCAGGCGTTACAGGCCAAACGTCTGGATAACGCCTGGCCAGGGCTGGCGTTTGGGCCCTGTAGCCTGGATAATGCCAGGCTAGGGCTGGCGTTTGGGCTCTGGCACCTGGCTAACGCCAGGTTGGGTCTAGCCTTAAGGCTCAAACGCCCGGCTATAGCCCGGTGCACTCCTCTTCACCTCTTGAGCGTATTTTTGACGTATTTGCATCCATTTAGCTCGGCTTCCATCTCCAATTCACCTACACATTAAATAGACTCCATTATGCATATAAAAGTGTATTTTTATCATTAACGCACATAAAATGTAAGGCATACAACGTGTTAACCCATGAATTCTAGCCACACATCAGCTTTCCTTCTTCTCAACTCTTTAAGAGCTAGAAGAACTGCTTCTCTATATATACACACAGATTTTTGTTCTTTCTTCCAATGAGGGACAAAGTGCACTAATTCAAAATTTCACTCCCCTCCGTTTCTTTTCCCACGATTTTCGATTCACTCTGTTTAAGCTACACCAAGCTTAAAATTAAGCTAAACTAAGCTTAAAATTAAGCTACACTAAGCTTAAAGACCAACAATCCCCCACATGAATGGGGAATGGCTATAAAATAAAGCAATGCACGGACGCGTGTGCCTTTTACATGCAAGAATTAATTGCATCTAGATAAGTAGGTTTCCCTTTGAACTTTTCGTAGTGAAATTATATCGGATATATTCGGTCAATCGATAGATTTGATATCTTTGAACCGTCGAGATTTGCTGTATACCTAGACAACATAAGTCACACAATCAATCCTTAACCATCTATGGTTCTCACAGTTGTGTTCATTTCAGCCATGAACACCTCCTGGTTTCATGAGTGCTTAAAGAATGGGCCTTTACTTTCATTCCCCTTGAAGCGGCTTACACTTCACACTAACATAAGTGATTCCTAAACGTGTAATCCTAAATACACACTACCTGGTCATATCCGGACAGACTTAGAAAATCATTAAAAAGCTTGAAGCTTTATTGACTCATCAAAAAGCCTTAATGCTTCACCTTTATTTTTGAACATTGTCTTCATCACGATAATGGGTTGAGTTATTTGACAATGTTGAACCGTCATTCATAACATGTTTGATCTCTTTGAACCTAGCTCTTGGGATCTCCAGTCTTCTAGGTAGAGTTACCGCCATGATGACTTGTCCTATGCCTTAACCCCATTCCCTTTGATGATCTTTCAACTTCCTCTCTAGATAGGCCTTTTGTAAGTGGATCCGACACGTTATCTCTTGACTTTACGTAGTCAATTGCGATAACACCACTAGAGAGTAGTTGTCTAACGGTATTATGCCTCCATCATATATGATGAGATTTTCCGTTATACATAACGCTCCCTGCCCTGCCTATTTCCGCTTAACTATCGTAATGTGTAGAAATAGGTGGCAAAGGTTTGGGCCAAAATGGAATATCTTCCAAGAAATTCCGGAGCCAATCAGCTTATTCACCGGTCTTATCTAAAGCTATGAATTGAGATTCCACTGTAGAACGGGCGATGCACGTTTGTTTTGATGATTTCCAAGACACTGCTCCACCCCCAATTGTGAAAACATATCCACTCGTGGATTTAACTTCAGATGATCCGGTGATCCAATTTGCATCACTATATCCGTTTATCACAACGGGATATTTGTTAAAATGCAAAGCATAGTTTTGGGTATGTTTCAAATACCCCAAAACTCATTTCATTGCCATCCAATGTATGTGATTGGGATTACTTGTAAATCGACTCAGTTTGCTAATAGCACATGCTATATCTTGTCGCGTACAATTCATTATATACATCAAGCTTCCCAATACTCTTGCATAGTCCAGTTGTGAGGCACTTTCACCTTCATTCTTTTGAAGTGCATAACTCACGTCAATTGGAGTCTTGGCAATTTTTAAATCCAAATACTTGAACTTGTCAAGTACCTTTTCAATGTAGCGAGACTATGATAATGCTAGACCTTGTGGAGTCTTGTGAATTATGATTCCCAAGATCAAATCAGCAACTCCTAGGCCTTTCATGTCGAATTTGCTAGCCAGCATGCGCTTTGTAGAATTTATATCTGACATGCTTTTGCTCATTATCAACATGTCATCAACATACAAACAAACAATGACTTCATGACCCGGAATGTTTTTAATGTAAACACATTTATCGCACTCGTTGATTTTTAAACCCACTTGCCAACATTGTTTGATCAAATTTGGCATGCCATTGTTTGGGTGCTTGTTTAAGTCCATAAAGCGACTTAACAAGTTTGCACACTTTATTTTCTTTACCAGGAACCACAAAACCCTCAGGAACCAAATGTTTGCTCCAATTCTCCATTTCAGAAAGCTGTTTTAACATCCATTTGATTTCAAGACCATACACGTCTGCTAATGCCACTAACATCCTAATAGATGTTATCCTCATTACTGGCGAGTAAGTGTCAAAGTAATCAAGGCCTTCTCTTTGTCTATAACCTTTGACAACAAGTCTTGCCTTATATTTGTCAATAGTGCCATTAGCTTTCATTTTCCTTTTAAAGATCCATTTCGAACCTAAAGACTTATTTCTAGGAGGAAGATCAACCAATTCCCATTTATGGTTATCCAAAATGGGTTGAATCTCACTATTGACTGCCTCTTTCCAAAATGCTGACTCAGAAGACGACATAGCTTCTTTAAAAAATTGAGGATCATTTTCAAGCAAGAATGTCACAAAATCTGGTCCAAAGGAAGTAGATGTTCTTTGACGTTTGCTACGCCTTGGATCTTCTACACTTGGAGTATTTTCCTTTGGTTCTTCCCGAGGTTGTTTAGGTCTTGCACTTAACGACTCGCATTCAATTTTATACGGATAAATGCTTTCAAAGAATTTAGCATTATCTGATTCTATTACCGTATTAAAATGAATCTCGGGATTATCGGATTTATGGACCAAAAATCGATATGCTTTACTGTTTGTAGCATATCCAATGAAAACGCAATCTAGTGTTTTTGGTCCGATTTTAACCCTTTTAGGTAAAGGAACTTGTACCTTTGCTAGACAACCCCACACTTTGAAATATTTCAAGTTGGGTTTTATACCTTTCCATTTTTCATATGCAATAGATTGCGTTTTGCTGTAGGGTACTATGTTGAGTATTTGATTAGCTGTAAGGATAGCTTCCCCCCATAAACTCTGCGATAATCCGGAGCTTATTAATAAAGAATTCATCATTTCCTTTAATGTCCGATTTTTCCTTTCCGCAATTCCGGTGGATTAAGGTGTGTAAGGTGCAGTAGTTTGATGGATAATTCCATATTCCGAACATATTTCTGCAAACGGAGATTCATATTCTCCACCTCTATCACTTCTAATCGTATTGATCTTTTTATTCAATTGAATCTCTACTTCATTCTTGTATTGCATAAATGCTTCAATTGCGTCATCCTTACTATTAAGCAAATAAACATAACAATATCGAGTGCCATCGTCAATAAAAGTAATAAAATACTTTTTCCCACCTCTAGATGGTGTCGACTTCATATCGCAAATGTCAGTATGAATTAAGTCTAAAGGATTTGAATTCCTTTCAACAGACTTATAAGGATGTTTTAGAAACTTAGATTCAACACATATTTGACATTTAAATTTATTACACTCTAATTTAGGCAATACTTCTAAATTAATTAATTTCCGCAAGGTTTTGATAATTGACATTTCCTAAACGACTGTGCCATAAATCATTTGACTCCAACAAATAAGAAGAAGCTGGAATTTTATTCATAGTATCAACAACCATTACATTGAGTTTGAAAAGGCCCTCTGTGAAGTAGACTTTTCCAACGTACATGTCATTTTTGCTTACAAAAACTTTATCAGAAACAAATAGACATTTAAATCCATTCCTCACTAGTAAAGAAGTAGAAAATAAATTCTTCCTAATAGTAGGAACAAGAAGAACATTGTTGAGCGTTAACACCTTGCCGGAAGTCATCTTTAGGAAAATCTTCCCATAACCTTCAATCTTGGTTGTTGAATTATTTCCCATGGAAATCTCTTCTTCAGGACCAACAGTAGAGTAAGTAGCAAATTCTTCTTTGACAGCACAAACACGTCAAGTGGCTCCGGAGTCAATCCACCATTCCTTCGGATTCCCAACTAAGTTTCATTCCAAAAGTATTGCACAAAGATCATCAATGTCATCATTCTTCTCTACTATGTTGGCTTGTCCCTTCTTCTTATCATTTCTCGGGAAGCGACAATCAGGGGCTTTGTGACCAACTCTTCCACAATTGTGGCAGTTGCCCTTGAATTTCTTTTTGTTCTGCTCCTTAGTCCTTTTAGAAGATCTCTTCCTCTTCTTACTTTTTGGAGCAGTTTCTTCAATGACATTAGCTCCCATGATCGTTAAATTTCCACGAGACTTCTTCTCGAATGTTTTGTTGTCTTCCTCAATCTTGAGACGAATGACAAGATCTTCCAACTTCATTTCTTTGTGCTTGTGCTTGAGATAGTTGTTGAAATCTCTCCATGAAGGAGGCAACTTTTAAATAATTGCAGCCACTTGGAATGCTTCATTCACAACCATACCTTCAGCAATAAGGTCATGAAAAATAAGTTGAAGTTCCTGAACTTGGGTTCCCACAATTTTGTTGTCTATCATTTTATAGTCTAAAACTTGGCAACCACGAACTTCTTCAAGCATGCATTTTCTGTCTTGTACTTATTCTCAAGTGCGTCCCATAATTCTTTCGAAGTATATATCGCATTGTACACATTGTACAAGTCATCCTCTAAAGCACTTAAAATATAGCCTTTGCAAAGAAAATGCTTCCATGCCTCAATAATCATGAACTTTTCATTGTTTGGCATGTCCACAGCAGGTACTGGAGGCTCTTCACTAGTGAATTTCTGCATACCAAGTGTGTTAAGCTAGAAGAACACCCTTTGCTGCCATCCTTTCAAGTTGGCTCTAGAAAATTTCTCCGGTTTTTCTGCCGGTGGAACATCTGTCCGATTCGACGAGGCTATCATCGTTGCTGCAACAGCAGAAGAATTTCCGTTATCAATTGCCATTTCTCACTGTCAACAATAGAAGAGTTCAATCAATGGCAAAACCAGAAAAGTAAACAATACTGTAATCAATAATAAACAGTATGTATAATAAATAAAACCGAAGTTTTTTATATATTGTTTCATAGAAAACAATGAAGTTTTTATGTTCTTCAAATCGTTTTCTAAATTTCAAAACTCAGATGAAGCTCTTATGTTCTTCAAATTGTTTTCTGAATTTCAAAACTCTGATGAAGTTTTTATATCTTTAAATGAGAATAATAAAATTCAGAAGGAGTAGAAAACACACAGGTTTTAATATCCACAAACAGAATACTGAAAATAAAAAATATAATTTCCTTAAGATTGTTAATAATTTGTAATGCTGTAAAACAAAATAATAATAATAATCTCTGAAAAACATACAGAAACAGTAAGAAGCCTTACTAGCGCGAGCTGTGGCACGGGATTAGCGGGGTCGCGCTAGTGGAATATATCAGGGATAGTGAGAAACCTGACTAGCGCGAGCTCTAGCGCGGGCGTGCTAGTCCAGGTGTCCTTAGTTGTTTTTTCTATGAAAAATAATATAAGCACAAATCGAGCCCACTGAATACACATTGTGTCCTTAAGGAAATTATTCCCCTCAAGTACCCGAGGTGATAGAATATATCCTTCCAGGATAGAGCGATTTACTCACCAGAGTGTCGGTACCAAAAACGCTGGTGAACAGCAAACCACTCGAAGGCTGTAAAACATACTGGAATATTTTGTGCAGAAGAAGAAGAAGAAGATCAGAAAATTTAGTAAGTAAAAATTCTGGGATTCTAAGTACATTTATAGCCAAGTTCGTACTGTTTCTGAAAAGGTATAGCAACCTTTCAGAACAGCCATAGTTGTTGGAAGAGGTGTGAATCCTTTCATAACAGATATGAACATTGCGGGAAATCTAAAAATGGATTGAAATAATCAGGGAAAGAAAATGGGTCGGACCGGGTCGCGGGTCATTTATGATTCGAAATTAATTAAATAATGTGAAAAGAATTTTGTCCAAATATATTAATCAATCAATCTTTGACCGAATCAATCAATCTTAGTTACCGGGACCGTATTATTGTTACGGAACCCGGAAGAGGTTGACTATATGTTATATGAGTTATTTGTAAAATTTGGTGTAAAACGGACTTGAAATGACGAGTTTCGGATCGATATCGAAATAATTAAGCCTTATGAAGTTTTGAGAAAATTCTAGGAGATTTAAGGTTTAATTCCTTGTTTTGATGATATTTTGGTGATTTAAATATTTTTATAAGTCCGTAGGATGATTTGGGAGTCGTGTGTGTTTTTGGTTTGGGACCCGAGGGCTCGGGTGAGTTTTGGGTAGCTAACGGGGTGTGTAAAGGGTCAAAAATTTGGTGTTTTGTTCATTTTATGGTGTCCAGCTACTTAACTCTATGCAAACGCACTCAAGGGGGTGCGAACGCATAGAGCAAATGTGGGGTCTGAGGGATATGGGTAAAAGCTTATGTGCGAACGCACCACATAGGATGCGAACACGTAGGGGTAGCTGAGGTTACATTGTGAGAACGCATGGGGCTTGGGGCGAACGCATAGGCTTAGGGGGAAACCTGGGGGCTGGGTATTAATAACCCTGTGCGAACGCGTCCCCACAACCACGAACGCACAGGTCTGGTAAGTTAAGCCTCTGCGAACGCGGCCTGGGGCCCGCAAACGCAGTGAAGAAAATCGCCCAGTTTATTTAAATAGTCCAAAAACAGAATGCCATATGGGAATTTCATAATTTTCACCTTCTTCTTCTTCTCCAAACCCCATAGCCGAGTTCCAAGCCATCCTTCCTCCATAACCACTTGGGTAAGTGACTTCAACTCCAATTTCTCCCATTATTCCTTCATCAACACTAGAATCTAGGCCTAGAATCATGAAAACAAGTAGAAATTAGGGGATTTGGGTAGAGTTAGGGATTATGGGACTTCGGGAAATTCAACCTCAATTTGGGGTCGGATTTCAAAACAAATCATATATTTGAACTCGTGGGGGTATGGGTGATCGGGTTTTGGTCCGAGCCTTGTGTTTGGACCAAGCGGGTCCGAGGTGGAATTTTTATATTTTTGGAAGAATGCTTGGAAATGGGTAATTAGGATATGGAATTGATTTATTGAATCATTATTGATATACTTGAGTTAATTATGTCTAGATAATACCATTCCGGAGTTGAATTCTAAAGGCAAGGCGGTGTTAGAGGGTTGATTGTTATATTTTGGACCCGAGGTAAGTGTCTTGCCTAACTTTGGTGAGGCAATAGGTATTGTATGCTATGTGTTAAGTTTTTATCATGCTCAATGCATAGGTGGGGTGACGAGTACCTATGCATTGTGTGTCAAGTATGCCCGTGAGTCTATTTTCGATAAAAACCTTATTATTACTTCCATGTTCGTTATAATATGCAATCGTCTCTACTTGGAAGTTGATTAATGTTGAAAACGCTGGTTGATGAACTCATGATGTATTGGTTCGATTGACAACCCAATTGTAAAGGATATATTTGAAATGATTGGTTATAGCCGAGACCCTTGTCGGGCCATCTTTACGATATTAACTGATACTTTCCCCTTGCCGAATGATTTTGAAATGTATATCCACTATGTTGTATTCCTTCCCATTGATATTGTCATTGTTTTGGTGAGGAAGAGTGTAAAACCACGAAGGGTGATGTCGTACCGTATTTTATATTGTTATGCATGAAGGGACATTCCGTGTCGTGTTTATGTTGTTTTGTATAGAAGGGGAGATTCCCTGCCATACTTATGTTGTTTTATGCACGAGGGGACATTCCGTGCCATGTTTATGTTGTTTTATGCACGAGGGGACTTTCTGTGTCCTGTTTATATTGTTTTATGCACGAGGGGACATTTTGTGCCATGTTTATGTTGTTTTATGCCCGAGGGAGCATTCCGTGCCATGTTTATGTTGTTTTATGCACGAGGGGACATTTTGTGCCATGTTATGTTGTTTTATGCACGAGGGGACATCCCGTGCCATATTTTATATTATTATGCACGAGGGGACATGCCGTGTCGTATCTTTTCACTCTTTAATTTGTGTTGTCAATTTCCGTTATTATTTTCGGATAAGTAGACTGTTGTTTTCGTTTTTGTCATTTCACTATTTGCTATCTCTTACCCCAGCATGTTCTTCCCCGTAATTGTATTCTTGTTTAGTTTCTACTATACTATTGAACTGCGCAGGTACATTTTGTTATCGTGTCCTAGCCTCGTCACTACTTCGCCGAGGTTAGGCTCGGCACTTACTCAGTACATGGGGTCGGTTGTACTGATGCTACACCTGCACTTCTTTATGGTGTGCAGATTACGCAGCCAGACCCAATGGACATCACTAGTGGGAGTGTCCTTCAGTTGACCCTAGAGGCTTCAAGGTATACCCGTTGGCGTTCGTAGGCCTTGGCGTCTCTCCTATCCTTAGTTCTTCATTTCTGTCTTGATTTTCCTCTAGTTTTTAGAGACAGTCATGTATTTCTTTTCAGACTTTGTATTTAGCAATCCTATAGACAGTTCGTGAGTTTGTGACTCCAGGTTTTGGAAAATTATTGCGACGTTGTATTATGTTGTCTTTACTTAGTTTTGAAACTTTATTTATTTCCGTTGTTAAGTTGTGAACTATTTTTAGCTTAATCTGTTAATTCGATGTTATTATGTTAGTTTAACTGTACACGTTGGCTTGTCTAGTGGGTTCAATGTTAGATGCCATCACGGCCGATGGTGGGATTTTCGGGTCGTGACAAGTTGGTATCAGAGCACTAGGTTGCTTAGGTCTCACAACGCATGGACAACTTGGTAGAGTCTGAGGGATCGGTACGGAGACGTGTGTATTTATCCCCAGAGGCTGCAAAGTTAGGATGACTCCACATTTCTTTTCATCTCTGTCGTGCGATATGAATTCTTAGTATTGGTTGAGTTTCTATTCTATTCTCTCGCAGCTTGCGAGGATGCGTGCTTCCCTTGGTTTCCGCTCAGCAGACCGACACTCCTGCTATAGCTCCTACAAGGGGTCGAGGACGAGGACGAGGTGCTAGAGGCCGAGGCTGAGGCCGGGCTCAGCCTAGAGCAGCAGCCCCAGTGGAGGACCCTCAGGTCGAGTCGGAAGAGGAGGTCCTAGTTCCGGCAGTCCCAGTTGGACCAGCTCAGGTCCCAGAGGGGTTCATACCTACCTAGTGCTTCAGGACGCTCTTGTCCGTCTAGTCAGACTCATTGAGAGTGTAGCACATACGGGTCTTCTTTCTACTGCACCAGCCGTCGCTCGGGCTGTGGTAGGTACCCAGACTCCTGCCACTCACACGCCAGAGCAGCTATCTCTACAGTTTCAGACTCCGGCACCTCAGCCAGCTGGAGTAGCTCAGCCGGGTATTGCAGCACCGGTAGCAGAGGGAACAACTATGTTAGCGGATGCTTTGTAGAGACTGGACAGGTTCACTAAGTTATTCACTTCTACTTTTACTTGTTCACTATCAGAGGATCCCCAGGATTATTTGGACAGCTTCCATGAGGTTCTTCGAAACATGGGCATAGTGGAGTCCAACGGAATTGACTTCGCTACTTTTCGGTTATCTGGCGCAGCCAAGAGTTGGTGGAGAGACTATTTCTTAGCTAGACCAGTTGAGTCTGCACCTTTTACTTGGACTTAGTTCTAAGAGGTATTTTTGGGGAATTTCCTTCCTATTACCCAGAGAGAGGACATTCGGAGGCAGTTTGAGCGTCTCCTGTAGACATCTATGTCAGTCACTCAGTACGAGACCAGGTTCAGCACTTTAGCCCGACATGCTCTGATGATACTTCCTACTAATCGGGAGAAGGTTAGGAGATTTATTGAGGGATTGGCCTAGCCTATCAGACTTCAGATGGCTAGAGATTCAGGTACTGATATATTTTTCCAGGATGTAGCCAATGTGGCCACGAAGACTGAGATGATTATGTGACAGAGTGGTGGTCAGGGGGCTGACAAGAGGCCCCGTCATTTTTGTCGTTACAGTGGAGCCTCATCTGGGAGCAGGGATTCTTCAGGCATAGGTCATCCTTCCAGACCCTATCAGTCGGCGCTTCAGCTAGCTCATAGTGCACCGTCAGCCCCTATCAGTGCACCACCACTTCCGAATTTCAAGGGTGGTTATCAGGGTCGATAGGGCCAGTTCCAGAGTCAGCAGCCACATCAACAAAGGCCTTGTTATACTTACGGTGGTTTGGGGGTATATTTCAAGGTTTTTCCCCCGAGGTTCTGGTGGGTCTCAGTATCAGGGTTCCCGTGCCATAGTTCCCGCATCAGACGCACCCCCACCCCCTCAGTTATCTCGTAGTGGTGGTCGGAGTGCCAGAGGTAGAGGTCAGACTCATAGAGGTGGAGGCCATGCCACGAGAGGTAGAGGTCAGGTCGCAGTAGGCCGACCTAAAGATGATCAGATAGGAGGGGATCAGCCCCGGTGCTATGCTTTTACTGCCAGGCGTGATGCCGAGGCTTCTGATGCAGTTATTACAGGTACAATTTCAGTTTGCAGTCGAGAGGCTTCGATGTTATTTGATCCGGTTTCTACATTCTCCTATGTATCTTCATATTTTGCCCCTTATTTGAGTATGCCTCGTCAT
This sequence comes from Nicotiana knightiana, assembly GCA_005239525.1. Lineage (NCBI taxonomy): Eukaryota > Viridiplantae > Streptophyta > Magnoliopsida > Solanales > Solanaceae > Nicotiana > Nicotiana knightiana. Next base: position 22,367 of record ML386294.1, on the reverse strand, counting down.
TCCTTGAGTACTAATGTGCATGTTTCTACACTGGTGGGTGATTCTATAGTGGTAGATCGAGTCTATCGTGCTTTCTTAGTAGTCATTGGTGGTCTGGAGACTCAGGTTGATCTTTTGCTTCTTGATATGGTTGACTTAGATGTTATATTGGGGATGGATTGGTTATCTCCCTATTATGCTATTCTGGACAGTCATGCCAAGACAGTGACCTTGGCTTTGCCAGGGGTGCCTCATTTGGAGTGGAAGGGAATTCCTAGTCATTCTTCTTGTAGAGTTATTTCTTATATGAAGGGTCGGCGCATTCTCGGGAAGGGTTGTTTGGCCTATCTGGCCTATGTTCGTGATTCTAGAACCGAGCTTCCTTCCCTGGAGTTGGTGCCCGTGGTTCGTGAGTTTCCATAGGTTTTCTATGCTGACCTGCTAGGTAGGCCACCCGACAGGGATATTGATTTTTGTATTGAGTCAGCTCAGGGTACCCAGCCTATTTCTATTCCGCCGTATCGTATGGCCCTGCCAGAGTTGAAGGATTTGAAAGATCAGTTGCTGGATTTGTTGGATAAAGGCTTCATTAGGCCTAGTGTCTCTCCTTGGGGTGCTCCAGTACTGTTTTCAAGAAGGAAGATGGCTCGATGAGGATGTGTATTGACTACCGGCAGTTGAATAAGGTTACTATTAAGAACAAGTGTCCTTTGTCGAGGATTGATGATTTATTCGACCAGCTTCAGGGTGCTTCAGTGTTTTCCAAGATTAATTTGAGATATGGTTACCATCAACTGAGGATTAGGGCGTCTGATGTCCCTAAGACAACTTTTCGCACTCGTTATGGGCATTATGAGTCCTTGGTGATGTCATTTGGGCTGACGAATGCCCCCGCTGCTTTTGTGGAGTTGATGCACCGAGTGTTCAAGCCTTATTTGGACTCATTCGTGATTATTTTCATTGATGATATATTGGTATACTCTCGCTGCCGAGAGGAGAATGAGCAGCACCTTATAGTCGTCCTCCAGATTATTAGGGATAGTTAGTTGTAAGCCAAATTTTCCAAGTGTGAGTTCTTGTTGCCTTTCTAGGCCATGTGGTATCATTAGAGGGTGTTCAGGTGGATCCCAAGAAGATTGCAGCAGTCAGAGATTGGCCTAGACCCACCTTAGCTATATAGATCCGGAGTTTCTTGGGCTTAGCAGGTTATTATCGCCGATTTGTGGAGGGCTTTTCATCCATTGCAGCTCCGATGACTAGGTTGAATCAGAAGAGTGCCCAATTCAGGTGGTCTGATGAGTGTGACACGAGCTTTCAAAAGCTCAAGACAGCCTTGACGACGGCACCATTGTTGGTTATTCCCATAGGTTCAGGATCGTATACTGTTTATTGTAATGCTTCACGGGTTGGGCTTGGTGCAATGTTGATGCAGGATGGCAAGGTTATAGCCTATGCTTCTCGTCAGTTGAAGGTCCATGAGAAGAAAAATCCAGTTCATGACTTGGAGTTAGAAGCTATTGTGCATGCATTCAAGATTCAGAGGCACTACTTGTATGGTATGCCATGTGAGGTGTTCACGGATCATAATAGCTTGCAGTATTTGTTTAAACAGAAGGAGTTGAACATGAGACAGAGGAGATGGTTAGAGTTGCTGAAGGACTATGATATTAACATTTTTTATCATCTGGGAAAGGTCAATGTGGTGGCCGATGCTTTGACCCGGAAGTCAGCTAGTATGGGTAGTCTTACCTATTTATCAGTCGGAGAGCGACCTCTTGTTTGGATGTTCAGGAGTTAGCCAACCCATTTGTGAGATTGGAGATTTCTGAGACTGGCAGTGTTTTGGCCCATACCTTGGCCCGTTCTTCATCTTATGACCGTATTCGGGCCAGGCAGTATGATGATCGCCATTTATGTGTTCCTAGAGATAGAGTCAGGAACGGGGATGCCAAGCAGGTTATGGTTGATGCTGAGGGAGTATTGAGGATGCAGGGTCGTATTTGTGTACCCAATGTCGATGGTATTCGTGAGTTGATACTACATGAGGCCCATAGTTCCAGGTATTTGATGCGAGACTAAATTGCATGGTTTAGCATGTGATATACCTTACATTTTATGAGCATTAATGATAAAATTACACTTGTTATGTGCTTAATGGAGTTTATTTTATGTGTAGGTGAATTGGAAATGGAAACGGAGCTAAAGGGATGCAAATACGTCAAAAATACGCAAAAGGAGACGCCCGGGCGATAGCCGGGCGTTTGCCCCCTAAAGCCAGGCCCCCCTGGCGTTAGGGGGGCGTTTACCCCATAAGGACAGGCCCCCCTTGCGTTAGGGGGGCGTTAGAGCCCAAACGCCAGGCCCTCCTGGCATTAGGGGGACGTTAGAGCCCAAACGCCAGGGGTCTCCAGTGTTGTCCAAGTCCGAGTTTGACGAGTTTAAGTGTTTCCCAAGTGAAATAGAAGTCTCCTACACGGTTAGGGTTCTCCCTAAGACTATAAATAGACTCTTAAACACAAATAAA
>ML386294.1:0-13981 GCA_005239525.1 Nicotiana knightiana | reverse complement strand
GACCTCTAAGTTAGAGTAGTGAGTGGATTATGAATAGAGCATGGTATTTGTGAGTCGATTATTGAGGCGAAGGTGTCACACCTCTGTGCTTGAAATGTTTTAAATATTCTTGGTATAACATGTTAAGAGATTCACTTAATAAAGTTGTGTACATGAGTGTAGTTTGATTGCTCGAGGACGAGCAAAGGTTTAAGTGTGGGGTCTTGATGCGAGACTAAATTGCATAGTTTAACATGTGATATACCTTACATTTTATGCGCATTAATGATAAAATTACACTTGTTATGTGCTTAATGGAGTTTATTTCATGTGTAGGTGAATTGGAGATGGAAACGGAGCTAAAGGGATGCAAATACGTCGAAAATACGCAAAAGGAGACGCCCGGGCGATAGCCGGGCGTTTGCCCCCTAAAGCCTGGCACCCCCTGGCGTTAGGGGGGCGTTTGCCCCATAAAGCCTGGCCCCCCCTGGCGTTAGGGGGGCGTTAGGGCCATAACGCCAGGCCCCCCCTGGCGTTAGGGGGGCGTTAGAGCCCAAACGCCAGGGGTCTCCAGTTTCGCCCAAGTCCGAGTTTGACGAGTTAAATGTTTCCCGGTTGAAATAGAAGTCTCCTACACGGTTAGGGTTCACCCTAAACCTATAAATAGACTCCTAAAACACAATTAAAGGGGGATTTTCGTGGATCAACAGTAGACAAGAAGAAAATTCCATTGAAGTGCAAGAACATCGATTTCTACATCTAGTATTTCTTACTTTATATTTCAATTATGCAATTTCTTGTAGTTTTGTTTCTTCTAGACATGAGTAGCTAAGTTTTTAATCTAGGGTTTTGGTAGAACCCGTTGGGGATGAATTTCTTTTGATATTAATATATTTTGATTGATTATTCTCTATTTGTTCAACTACGTTCTTATTGTAGTTAATTGAATGGCCATCAATTAGCTGTGCCTATTTAGTATGTATCTACTTGAGAGAGAGTGCATATTTAGGTAATTGTTTGAACAACACCACTCCCAGAGTATAGACGAAAGTCATAACCGAGGGTTTAGAGGTTGGATTAGAGATAACGATACCTCGGGTGCAATCTAAAGTGAACTGTATTGCAATCTAGCTAGCGTAACTTGAGAGAGTGCGTCTAGTAAATTATCATAATTACTCGAGAGAGATTTATGGTAGATAGAGAGTTCATGATTGTTAGAGACGATTAATCAAGCTATAAGAAGTATCCGAGAAAGAATTCACCAACGGGGGAAACCATAACCTTAGACCATTATTATCATTGTTTACATTAAATTGTTAGCCAATTACCAGTTTATTATTTTGTTATTAGATTTAGTAAACCTCACCAATTGATATTCAAAAGTCTTGAGAAATGTGATTAAGTAACAGNACTTGTTATGTGCTTAATAGAGTTTATTTTATGTGTAGGTGAATTGGAGATGGAAACGGAGCTAAAAGGATGTAAATACGTCGAAAAATACGCAAAAGGAGACACCCGGGCGATAGCCGGGTAACAGAGACTTACAGCCTGACCCTACCTGGCCCTACCCCGGCGTTAGGGCTGAAACGCCAGCCCTAACCTTCCGTTAGCCAGGCCTTAGGGTCCAAACGCCCGGGGTTCCCAGTTTCGGCCAAATCCGAGTCTTGATGAGTTAAGTGTTTCCCGGTTGAAATAGAAGTCTCCTACATGGTTAGGGTTTGCCCTAAGCATATAAATAGACACAAAACAACACAACTTAAGAGACGGGGGAGATTCGGAAGGATTTTGAAGGATTCAACAAGAAAACACCATAGAAGCGACAAACATTGATTTCTTCATCTAGTATTCATTACTTTGTATTTCAATTATGCAATTTATTCTAGTTTTGATTCTCAATAACATGAGTAACTAAATTCTTTAGTCTAGGGTTTTGGTAGAACCCGTTGGGATGAATTTGTTGTGATATTAATATATGTTGGTTGATTAATCTTTATTTGTTCAACTACGTTCTTATTATAGTTGATTGAAAGGGCCCTCAATTAGCTATTACTATTTATTATGTATCTACTTGAGAGAGAGTGCATATTTAGGTAGTTGTTTGAACAACATCACTGCCGGAGTATAGACAAAAGTCATAACCGAAGGTTTAGAGGTTGGATTAGANTATCCGAGGAAGAATTCACCAACGGGGGAAACCATAACCTTAGACCTTTATTATCATTGTTTACATTATATTGTTAGTTAATCGCTAATTTATTATTTTGTTATTAGATTTAGTAAACATCACCAATTGATAGTCAAAAGTCTTGAGAAAAGTGTTTAAGTAACAGTTTAGTATTTTAAAGACTTAATTGATATGTAAATTCCCTGTGGGATCGACTTTGGGCGTAATACCCCAGATTATATTTGCAGCGCCCGTTTAGTCTTTCTATAAGACATAGTTGAGTGTGATCAGTTTCCTCATTGCTGTTCATCTTAAGAATGACGGCCTAGTCTCATCTCATACTTTATGACTTTTATCATTCCATTATTGATTCACCTCAATATTGATCTACACTATACCACTGATAACTTGAAACCCCTTACGTAATAACTTGGACTCATGTTGCATCGAGGAACACTTTAAGTGATTTCCATAATTGTATTTCATAGTATCTCTATGTGATTCACCTCATATGGGTATTTTAAACCATTACAATTCATGAATCCTATTCAAGTCATTACTTAATCGAAGGCCCAAACGTCATCCTTTATCTATCACAATTACGCCCATATTCCACTATCAGGGAAGCATTCCATCTCTTCTAAGTGCTACTAGTCTTAGACTCCTTTGAGTTCATTCTGGATATACTAAGCCTTCTATAACTTAGAGAATCCATCAGCTCTCTTATTTTCATGATCTTAATCCCAAGAACTTATCCATTCTTGTCACCTTTTCACTCACCTTTTCTTACCCTTACTCCTGTCTTCCTAAAACCTTGTCACTCTATCATACTTTAGCTTGCGACCTACGCATATCTATTCATATTGTTCGCAACCTTCCTTCAACTTGTTTGCACTATAGATTTCCTTATGTTATTATGGAACATCAAGCGAGACATCACATCGTCTCTAACTCTTCTTTTACTCTCTAATTAGACATTTCGATACTTATAAACCATAGGCTGAAATGTAAGCCACTGGCGATGCTGATATCATTCCTGTATACTGGATCCCTGCACCTCTAGCCTTTAATCCGCAATATGGACTATTCACCACCTTATGCATTTGAGTATTCGTACGTTGTTCACCTTTACCTTTCCTACCTTAAACTCTTGCATCGCATCTTTTATCTTTTCATGACCTCCCTTCCACATAGATATAATTCACGTTCACAACTTGAAGCTCAATCATAATACTTGTACCTCTAGGGCATATGCAATTCGCTAGGAGTTTCATACTGACTTCTTATGAGGTTGGTACTTCTTCTAATTGGCTTTATTGTAGAGCCATTATAGAATATAGCTACTACACTATCTCTCTTTGTACCTCTGATTCCATGTTCTTAATCATGAAGCCTATAATTTTCTGGGTCCAATAATCAGATTCCTGATTTACTTCGTTGATGTAACTCTTTAGTTTCCTCCTTCTCCTGATCGGCCTTTATGTAGGCTTGACTTATCTTCCGCTCTAGTGTTAAAGGGAATTAGTTAATTTATTTAGCCATTCATGGGCACTGGGGAATATGCATGATACAATTTTTTAACAATTTAATCATTCGTTTATGACCTGGGCTCAATTCTTTCTTTTAACGTATACCAGAATCTTCTACGACTGTATATGCTGCATGTATGAAAGTCTGAACCGTTAAGTGAGTTCATAAAGTAACCAACTTTGTATCATTGATCGAATAATTTCTTTTGTTCCATTTTAGCTTACTTTCAACATAAGCTATACTTTTCCTGGTCTTTGTTCCCCCTTCTTGTGTCCATACTTAGCTTATCTTAGTGCCCACACATGCCAAAGTTTTCATACAGCTCATATGATCTCGAATATTACTTTTAAATTGTCTTTTTACTTCCCGTCCATTAGTCACGGTAGGTTCCACTTTCCTTTGGAGTGCTTATAATGTTGTTGTGAGACTGTTGTTACACGACCATTTCCTGTTTAGGTTGTTGTGCTTAAGTTGAAGCCTTCTTCCTTATTTCTTCAGCTAGTCTTTCATTGTAGTACTTAGGGAGAACCCTTGACCCTCGTAAAGTTGTAGGCTCATTACGGACCTTTTTAATGTCCTTACTTGCCTATAATCATCCGTAGTTGTTTACCTCCGCGCCCTTGTGCTTGTAGGGTTACTCCTGAACTAATATTTTGATTGTCTTCATGGTGGCACTTTATTTTATTTCGGTAACACTCATATGGTACCTTTTTAACTTCCCCAAAATCCTATATGGATAATTTTCAAGGATCACAATGTCATAACTGTAAGGTTGAATTCCTAATATTTGGGTTCCCTATGTTTATTTTGCACGATCTATTAATTTGTCTGTATTCTCTTGTCTAGCCATTGCTAGGATCTTCTTGAATTAACTAATAATTGCTTATTAGCCCATTCCCGTATCAATATTCCGCGTAATATTTCTTGGGTCATTTCCTTTTTCTTAACTTGTCTCTCGCACTGGCTCCTTATTAATCAATAATATCTTGGACAGGAACCCCGGTACTTCCTTCCCCTGACATCGTGTTTGTGTAATTTTATGGTGTCGTAGCATAACTGTAGGCTTTGAATAAGTGCATTCTCATCCCTATCTCATTTTTATCGCATTTCTGCTTTATCATTCCATATTCCCCCCTTTAAGTGAGTACCAAGACTTGGAGCTACGACGACCTGCCTATAGATGTTTTTTCTTCTCCATCTTTGGTGTCCTTTTGAAAGGATAATCCTTTTGTAATGACCCTTAATCTCCTTGAGGTAATCCTTCTATACCAAGGATAACAAAATTCTTCACTCGCAATGGTGGAAATTAGTGTAACTCACATATAGTCCCTTAAGCTTAACTTTTGCTCACATTGCTTGCTGAATGACCATTTTCTAATTTCTCATGAATTTCTTCTTTTGTATATTCTATTAACGCCGGGGCAAAATATGAAATTCTGATGATACTGACCATTATCCAATCATTCAGTCCTTAATTCATATTTAGTTATCTAGTTCACTTGCCCAACTGATCTGTATTACTTTGGGGGTCTAAATTTTCCTTTTGCTCACGAACTTGTTTCATGAAATGAGGATATGACTTTATGGCTTATACTCTTTTTTTGCCTCAAGGCCTGTCACTTCTTATCTTTTCCTTCACTTGGCTACAAACTCTGTACTACTGTGTTTTTTTTATCTACCATTGTCATCCATGTATCACATCTTACTCATAATTGATTCATTTACTTTCTTCTTATTTTCCAGCTAACATTTCTATCTCTCACTTTATTCTGAAAACTTATCGACAAGATATTCTTTTGTTTTTAGCTCCCCTTGGCTCCATCCACTGGCCCTACGGGTTGCTTAACATCATCTCTCTACTAGGGACGTGAGTCATACTAAGATGATTTTTATCCTTTCGAGGCTTCCAATGCCTATCTTTGTATTACTCATATCTAGCTGTAATCGGAGTGTCTCACAAGGAGATCTATTAGCACTTTATCCTTCGAAAATGTCAGCTAATACAAACAATTCATCCATCATATCTTCTTATACTACTTCTGTTAACCCCCATAGGGCATATCTGGAATGGGTGCGGCCAATTATATATACCTCTGTTACTATTGAATATAACTCAAAAAGCTTATGTTTCTCTGCCTCAATTATAAATGATGTTAACCTTCATTAACTAGGTACCTCGTACCCTTTTTCACCTTGCTCCTTTTAATTATTGAAACTTGTACTTACCTTCTTAATCTCTCGTCGTCCTTCACCATAAAGATGGATAGGCGTTCTTGCCTTAAGGCTTCTTATCAAGAAGCTTACCCCTTTCAGTACACCCATGATATTCTAAAAAACCTCACATTTACTTATCGTAAGCATCATACAAAAATTCAAATCCTCTGACTCAGCTTTATCTCAACTATCTCTCTTACCAACCTTCTTTCCGGATAAAGGTATCGTCTTGTTATGAATATAATAGAATTTCGAAATTTGAATTAATATAAGTGAGCTCTACCACACAATCTAGAGTAAGAAGAAAGAGTGACAATCCTAAATGCCCTGTAGCCTCCTGCCTATAAGTGTGGTGCACGACACATCCATAAACAAGACTCTACTAGACACGGCTTGTAGACTCCCAAGGACAAAGCTTCTCTGATACCACTTTTGTCACGACCCAAACCGATGGGCCGCGATGGGCACCCGGTACCTTACCCAGCCGAGTACCAACGTAACGTATCTTTCTTATTACATAATTACATACACATGACATACAGGCCTAATAGGCTAACATAATACTTTATAAACTCAAAACATAGGTCGTCCAGGCTTTACAATCCTTTATATACACGATATATGTCTACAAGCCTTTAAGAGTACATAAATATCACAAAGGTCAGGACAGAGTCCCGCCTTACCAAACAATACGTGTCTAAATCATACTAACCAAACGAGCAACTCCGAAGCAAATGGAGCGCACCAACATCTTCCGCTAAGTTGATAGCCTACTTGGAGGGCTCTCGACCTGTCAATCAGGACCTGCGGGCATGAAACACAGCATCCCCAGGCAAAAGGGACGTCAGTATGAATAATGTACTGAGTATGTAAGGCACATAAATAAATACATAAGAGACATGGAAGAGATATAGAGTAATTGACTCAACCTATATTTCTAGATAACTTTGTAAATAATAAATCACTTTAAGCATCATGCATATGCGTATGAATGTCATGTCGTGCCTAGGTATATGTTTCATAACATCATGAGCCTCTAAAGACATCCCATCATATCATATCGGCCACTATGGGCCAAATCATCATCATATACCAGCTGATCAGGTGGTCGTGCGTATATAACGCCATAACCTTTCCCATATCCCATATACATATATATATGCGTATATAATGTTGTTTGAGTATACATACACATATACACGTATATAACACCGTTTGAATCATATTTTAGACACTGTGGGCAACATCATCATCATATACCAGTTGATCAGGTGGTGGTGTGTATATAACGCCGTAACCTTTTTCCAAATCCCATATACATATATTTACATATATACGCGTATATAACGCCATCTGGTCATGGGTCAATGCACATGTATGAAATGCATGAAAAGTACGTAAAAATCTCAATATTACTTCCGGATAAACTTTTCCAACTGCGTATTATTTTGAGAGCCATGAACAGAAAATAATAATAATTCTCATGGGGAATCAAGAATATAGACACTCCTACTATTTCTATGAATAGAGTAATTTATAGAAACTATGTATTTTCTCATTTCTTTAGTATAATTTGGACCATGCCAAAAGAAAGAAGGGATAGCCTTAACATACCTAAGCCGATTCTCTTGACAATCCTTCCGACACATATCAATTGCGACAACACGTAACGACGGATCGAAGTAGGAGAATATTCGTCTGTAACATTTGGCTTCTTGATACACTCTTTAACTCCAAAGAAACAAAGAAGGAAGCTAGAAAATGAATGGGAGGAACCTTTGAATCACGTCGAAGCAAAGAGGCAAAGGAAATAGAAATTAAACCAAAGGTTATATGCATTAAGAGATGTTGTTCCGTATGTGACCAAGATGGGCAAGGCATCACTACTTGGAGATGCAATTTCATGTATTAAGGAGTTGAAGTTGAAGCTTCAAAATACAGTAAACCATATAGATAAGACTTAAGAGTCTAATACAATATTTAATTCAAATGTTTCCAGCTTTTCAAGGTGACTTAAGAGTCATCAATTATCACTTATTTTGCTGCCACGCTTGACACCTTGGTCTTTATCCCAAGACCTTAATTAATCCCCCGCTTACTCCTTAATCAACTTATTAATTTCCCACTAATTCAATAATTAACCAATTACCCGCATAATTTAGAATTATCTCAAATTACTTAAAATGCTACTCATTTTGAACACACCTATACACCTTAATATCATGGCCATGTGGTACCTTGTATGGTACTAGTCCATAAATACCGGGTATTTTAGCTCGGGCCGTATTTTATCCCAAAATACCAAACTTCGACGAAACTCATTTTTTTTATTTGCTTACCCTTTCACCTTCACGAATTTACTTATCCCTTGTTTGAAATAGCATAATACTTATAATCCAAAATAATCTTATTCCCGAGCTTACGTCGATTAACTTACGAAGAAACTTTAACATACAAAAATGCGGGATGTAACACATAAACAAAATACTCAGGAAAATCATACAATGCTTACCACGAAGAACAACAAGGAGTCACTGCAAGTTTCACTACTATCAAGAATGAATAAAACAACGATAGACACGGGCTACTACTCAGAACCTCCCAACAGGAGCAAACACAAAATGGGGTGTAAACATGGAACTCACTCATAAATGAAACAACAAATAAGGGAACTCGTGCCGACCAGTAGAGCTATAATGAAATACAATCGGTACCCTTCTGCAATACATCAAAACATACCTGGGTGATGATATCTGGCACAACGGCCTCTATTTTATTATATGAAACACAACAATGGGTCGGGTCTCCCCCTCTTAGGGGCCCTCTACTCACCTGAACCCTGGAACAATCTCTCACCCTGTAACTAACATCTCCACACTAAAAAAAATCTCGATGCCGACATGGCCGTGGAAAAACACACAATACGAATCCTCTGAGACCCATGAGCACCTGAAATCCCATGCGAAGCTGGTAATGCAACTGAACTGGTTGACCCACAAAGCCTCTACCGTGTCGTACCTTGCCTCCATAATACGAACCAGTAGATTCCTCCGTTCTACGAGGCCTCATTGCCTTCCTGAACTCTCTTCCTAATCTCGTTTGTCCTCACGCTCTCGGTACCACATGCTCTCTAACCGGGGAACGATCCCCACTACCTGCTGATACGAATCATCCTACTCTAACTCTCGAGCCCCGCTAAACTGAATATCATGCCTGAATATCCCAAATGACTCTACGGACTCATCTCCCAGCTGAAGCAACCAAGTGAAGTGCATGTCTGGCCCATTCACTGAATCTAACGGCAGGCTCCCATAGTGACACAGCGCCCTGACGCAACTGCTCAAACTCCACGTGTCGTACATCCCGAAAGAACTGAGGTGCAACCTCCCTCAAAGCATCGTCGAAAACTGAATCTATGCTAGTGAAGCTAACTTAGTTAGGTGCCCCAACTCATATGCCGCCACCACTGATAAACCCACTACTCTGAATCTGAGACGTGACCAAAACCAATCCCGCTCATCTCCATAATACCCGAAGCGCGAAGAATATAGTGACACTCCTCCCGGAAACCCTAGGCACCATCTGCCGCCAATCCACTGAAAGATAGAAGGGTGGTACTTCCGGTACCTCTCAAGTCCAAAGTATTCTTCCTCCGATGCTGCTGCCCTAACCACGGCTCAACTGAAACCAGATGTCGTGCTGTCATGACAACGGGTACCTGACCAATGTGATCTCGCTGCTCTATAGTGTAGGCTGCGGGAGTCTGAACATCTCCCTTGATTCGTGAAGAAACTAGTGAACTAGAATCAACCCTGCTTGAGTCAATGTACCACTTATACTCAAAACTGCGCTCAATTCTACTGAAGTCTGGGGTAGCAACAGGAAGCCCCAGTACCTGTCCCCCAACTAGAAATGCTGGCAACTCTTCAATAGCTGCTCTGGTAGGCATCTTAAGTGTAGCACGTACTCCCCGTTGGCCTCTGCCTATGACCATGCGACGTTTGCTTTGGATATCATCATCAAGAACCGCAGCTCGTATTCTCACCATCGGTGAGAGAATGGAATGATAACTTCAAACTTCAAGATCAATAAACTCGCACGATAGGAATGAAGGATGTGAAATTTTCCTTATAGTTCCGTAGCCTCTTGAAGATAAGTACAGGCGTCTCCGTACTGATCCGCAAGACTCTACTAAACTCGCATATGACTCGTAACACCTATGAACCTAGAGCTCTGATACCAACTTGTCACGACCAAAATTCCCTCTGTTGGGTATCGTGACGGCACCTAGTCTCAGGGACTAGGTAAGCCTAGAATTTACTGTATAACAACAATAAATAAAGAAAAACTAACCGTCTTGATATAGAATCTCAACAGAATGAACAAACTTTTCCAAAACCGGTAGTACAAGTCATAAGCTCTACGAATCTTCTACAACTTCTAAGTATAACTGTTTGGAAATAGGTACAACAGTGTATTAATAATATATCTAAAGAGGGTGACTCCGACGCCTGCGAACGCAGCATTAGGTTACCTTGAGTCTCCTGGGCAACCATCCACACAGCTACTACAGTATATATACCTGGATCTGCACACAAAAATGTGCAGAAGTGTAGTATGAGCACACCATAGCGGTACCCAGTAAGTATCAAGACTAACCTCGGTGGAGTAGTGACGAGGACTAGTCAAGACACCACTGGTGAACAAGATAAATAATATGAATGTAGAAATGACCGGACGTTACATCTATCTAAGGCTTCACAGAATAATTTAAAAAAATGCCAATATAATGCGGAAGGAGATTACAGAAATCAATCACGAAACAACACAAAATTACCCAGAAAGATGGATAACAAAACAAGATAAACCGAAAGGAAATACAATACAATAGAGAACACCAATAACTCAACTCCACATCGGTTCGTTCACGTCGGGCCTTAGCCACTAAAATCCATATACTAGTGGAAATCTGTAAACAACAGTTCATATGAAAAACTTTTGCAAATAAAAATCATTTTAGTATGGAAGAGTTTCCTTTGAAAACATGTTTTCTCCAAAAGTAGATATAAGTATATTTAATAGAGAGAATTACGTAAAACATAGGTTCTTTCACAATACGAAACTTCTCAAAGATGCTTTCGCAATAAATGACTTCCAAACCTCATTTAAGGTAAGACTAGTGCTTTTCAGATATACCTTCGATATAAAAGTCATTCAAGTATATCATTTCAAACCATTACTTTTTCAATAACACTTTTCAATAAAATCCCTGATCAGAATCTCCTCAAGATTTATCCACCGGAACTCAGTCCGTAACTCCGAAATTACCATGTCGTACAGTAGAAATATAAAATCTTGCCAATAAATGCAGTAAGAGATCAGTAGGAATATCCAAATTTAGAACAACTAAATAAAATGAAAAGACAAATGCAGTGCATCACCCTTCGTGCTTTTACTCGCATCCTCACCAGAACAAGTGCACGGCATCACCGTTCGTGCTTTTACTCGCATCCTCACCGGAACAAGTGCACGGCATCATCCTTCATTCTTTACTCTCATTCTCACCAAAACAAGTGCACGACATCACCCTTCGTGCTTTACTCACATTCTCACCAAAACAAGTGCACGGCATCACCCTTCGTTCTTTACTCTCATTCTCACCAAAACAAGTGCACGGCGTCACCCTTCGTGCTTTTACGTCACAATATCATGGCACGACATTATCCTTCATGCATTATCTCTCATATCATGGCACGACATCACCCTTTGTGCTTTTACCTCACAATATATTGGCACGACATTTTCCTTCGTGCATTATCTCTCACATATTGGCACGACATCACCCTTCATGCTTTTAAATATCATAACATGGCACGGCATCACCCTTCGTGCTTTATTACTCGCATCCTCACAATACACGACATCACCCTTCGTGCTTTACACTATTCCTCACCCAAACAATATCAAGAACAACAGTTTGGCAAGGAAAAACCAACAATATGACCCATAAACCACCACATCCTGGCAAGGGAGTCAACAATACAAACAATATCATTAACAACATAACCCATAATAAGAACCACAAAATCCCGGCAAGGGAGTCAACAGTACAACAATATCATTAACAACATAAACAGTAATAGGAACAATCACATCCCGGCAAAGGAGTCAACAATACAAACCATATCATTAACAGCATAGACAGTAACAAAAACCATAACAACCCGGCACGGGAAACATCTATAACCAATCTCACCTAAACAGTTAACTTCACGGAATAACACTCAGCCTAAACAAAAGTCCCAATAATAGGCAACATCAAGGAAATACCAATAACACAAATGTCTAGCAATTAGACCTAAGTGGCACTTAAGGGAATAGTCATATAAATCACAATGTAAGACTCACGGGCATGCTTGACTCCAACGAATAGATGTTCCAACTACGGCTAGTCAACTATAAGGCTAGAGGACACTATTTATAGTCAACTAGGCAAGCTAGGAAGAAAATATAGCATGATGATAAAAGAAGTAGAATATTCAGTTAAGTCAAGTAAAGGCAAATATCCAACGAAGAATCCAAAAATAAGTAATTCTAATTTAAATAGGAAGGAATGAAACTATCAACCAAGGATTCAAGTGTAACAATTACAAATCATACTCAAGTAATATAAGAATGTACGAATCCTAAAAGGGCAATCTAATTGCAAATAAGTACGAGTACACACTCGTCACCTCGCATACTCGTACTACAATCAGCAAGGAAGACTCAATTCTAAGGGTTAGTTCCCCCACACAAGGTTAGGCAAGATACTTACCTTCAAAGACGACAACACATTACTCAAAAATAGACTTCTCGGGCGGAAAGACCTCCTGACGGCTTACAATCAACTAAAACAACTTCAAAATACACATAAACCATATTAGGGACTATTCCGAATAATAAAGTTTCAATCTTTAAAAAATGATAAAAATCGACCCAAAAGTCGACCCCCGGGCCCGCACCTTGGAACCCGACAAATTTTATAAATGCTGATTACCCATTCCGATATCAGTTCACCAATACTAAATTTATTCAATTCCGATAACGTTTGGTCTTTCATATCACTTTTCATTTTAGAAGTTTTTTTTCAAAACCCATAATTCCCTCAACCCAAAACACAAATTAAATGATAAAAACAAGAACTAATTCATGAAATATAATTAATTCTAGTGGAAGAACACTTACCCATTCGATTTTTGTGAAAAACCCTCAAGGAATCGCCCAAAACCGAGGTCAAAGCTCAAAATGTAAAGAAAATGACTAACCCTCGTTTATATGAATCTGCCCAGGACATCCGCACCTGCGACCACCTAAGTGCACCTGCGCAATAGCAGGTGCGAAACACAAACTGCACATGCGCCCAAGAATCGCCCATGCGGGGGCCGCACCTGCGCCCCAAGGTTCTGCACCTAGGAAGGATGCCCAGTCCGCTTATCCTGGCACATGCGTGCGAAGCTCGCACCTGCGGATAAGGGACCGCAGGTGCGACCACACCAGAACAGCAACACTAGCTGCATCTCCAAACTTCAAGCCTTACGATAATTATCCTAAACCATCCCAAGCTCCCCGGGACCTCAACCAATTACTCCAATAGGTCACATACCAATCCATGAACTTAGTCAAACTTTTGGAACACCCATAACAACATTAAAACACCGAATAAAGTCTCGGATTCAAGCCTAGAATTTGTCAACTTCAAAAATACGCCAACGATACAAAAACCAACCACATCCGAATGACCTGAAAGTTTGCGCACACGTCACAAATGATGCTGCAAACCCATTCCAACTTCTGGAATTCCATTCCGACCCCGACATCAAAATTTTACCTATCAGCCGAAATCGCCGAAATTTTAATTTTCGCCAAATTACCTCAAATCACTTTACGGACCTCCAAATCCAATTCCATACACGCGCCTAAGTCAAAAATCATCATACGAAGCTATTGATATTAACCAAATCTCATTCAGAGGTCGTTTACACAAAAGTGAAACTTTCGGTCAACTTTCTTAACTTAAGCTTCAAAATTTGAAAATTCTCTCCCAATCCTACT
>ML386287.1:101643-119251 GCA_005239525.1 Nicotiana knightiana | reverse complement strand
ATAAATACTTGTGGAATCAATGAGAAGGAATGAGAGATTTCACCCCAAAACTTGTCTTGTCTTATACTTCATTATTTCTTAGCATTTTATCAACATCACTTCATATTATATTAAAAGAAACTAGCATTGTTTTTAAAATGATCGAGTAAACTAAATTGTAATAAATTAAAGCAGGGATTATCCGATATCCGATGAAGGCTACATTGATAATCTTCCTGGATCTTTGAGAAATATTTGTGAAACAACAAACTGATTAAGGAGGAGACCACCATGCTTTAAAACTTGAAAATTTTAAATCGGGAGCGTGAGTCTTATTAATTCTATATCACCGGAATATGGCAAAATTACCAACTTAATTTATATGCTTGGTAGGAATTATTGCTGAATTGATGTACACAATTGTTATTTCTTGCTTTAGATTATTTTTTCCATACTACAGTCTATAGGGGCTTATAAGAACAAGACATGCCAACGAAATTTATCTGCACAGATGATTGCAAAAAGACTGCCATAATTGTAGTGAAACTCACAAAATATTACAAATACAATCAGCGACTGTAACAAAACTCATGAATATTTCCAATACAAGCCGGTAAACAAAATAATTAAAAATAGATCCATCACATGGTTATTTTTATCGTAATATAAGCTTCATGGTAATAAATGGGAAATTCAACAAACTCCTCAATTTGTCCAATTTAAAGAAAAGTAGATAAGGCAATCGAGGATAGAACTGCTCAGTACGATCGTTGAGGATGAAGGAGAAGGAAGAGCACTACCACCAGGAGTAGAACTTGACGGTCCAGCAGTAGCTGGTGTAGGTGCACATGCTTCCGGTTGAGTGGAAGAGGATGGCGAAGGAACGACTGGAGTGATCGGATTGCTCGGGGTAGGTGGGTTGGCTCCAGGAGTACCGGTGCTAGGAACTGTAATAGCTAATTTCTGGCCATTTTGGCAATGCCTGCCAAAAGTGCAAATGTAGTAGTGATCTCCAGCAGAGTCAAGAGTCACATTCGCTGGTCCTGCCATTATGGGATTGCCTATGGCATTCTGCGAATTGCATCCATCGAACGAAGTTTTTTGTACTTGCAGTACGTCATGTGAGTCGGTCATAAAATTGAAAACCGTAAAAAAGAAGAAAAAATACATTGATAAGGTACTGAATTTAGTTTAATTAGGATATCTCAAAAGGAAATCTGGAACGAGAAATTTAAGTGTACCTAGAGTGTCACCAATCCTGAAGGTTTTTCCAGCAACCCAATTTGTGTAAGTTGCAGCGCCATTGTAATGGAATACAAAATCAGTTGCTAACTACTTCATTTGTTCAGCTGTTAAGTGTAATTAGTTAGAAGTTAGAGTTGGTTAATATGTTAGTTAAAAGTCACGAGAGGTGCACGTGTGTAGTATGTATAAATAGCAGCCCTCTTCTCTTCACAATTACTCCCTCTTCTTCTTCACTTCTGATTTCTTCCTCATTAAGAAATGAGGAGCTCCGATCCTCCATGCATGGCTTAATTCAACATGGTATCAGAGCGGATGAATTGAAGAGAGCTCGTGCTGTGAAAATCGAGATCTGTAGAAGAGCACAAAGCATAAGTGCGTGAACTTCTAGCAAAGTTGCAGAAGTGTGTGAAGCAAGCTCGATTTCTGTAAAAATGGCGGCAGGAAATGAGATCTCTTCCCTTGATCATAATCATCCTCTATACCTCCAAGCAGGAGATGCACCTGGACTCATTCTAATTCAATTGAAACTCACTGGACCGGACAATTATGCTTTATGGAGCAGAGCTATGAAATTGGCTCTACGAGGCAAAGGAAAACTAGGTTTTGTAGATGGGTCGTGTGTCAAAAGCATGTACAGAGGAGAATTGGCAGAACAATGGGAGAAATGCAATGCCATAGTCCTATCATGGATAGGAAGTACAGTCGCAACAGAATTAATGGCTAACATTGTGTATGCCTCCAATGTTAAGAAGGTATGGAGTGAATTTGAGGAGAGATTTGATAGATCGAATTTAACTAGAATTTTCCATCTATGGACTGAGATTGCCACACTTAGGCAAGGAACAGACTCAGTTACTTCATATTATTCAAAAATGAAGGACTGTTGGGATGAATTGGACGTGTTGGCTCCACTTCCTTCTTGTGATTGTGAGGAATCACTGCCTTATGTGGTTCATCTAAGATCACAGAGACTGCTGCAATTCCTAATGAGACTGAATGATTCGTACAGCAATCTGAGAAGAAACCTATTGGCTAGGAGACCTATAATTTCTGTGAATGAAGCATATGCAACAATCTCACAGGAAGAAGGCCAAAGGTTGTTAGGTGTAGTTGATGGCAATAAGGAGCCATTAACTATGCTGGCAGGAAAGACTTATCAAGGTTTTAGACCTAAGAAACCTGGTGTAGTATGTGGGCACTGTGGTTACAAGGGGCATTTGAAGGAGAATTGCTACAAAATTGTTGGTTACCCATAGGATTTCAAGAGCAAGAAGAAAGGACCACAAGCTGGTGGATTCAAACCCTTTGCAAATTCAATAGTTGCAGGGAACAACATGAAGATACCAGAGGGACATGGTCAATTCTTCACCGAACAGCAATACAAACAGATACTGGATATTTTTAACAAGCCAACATCCAGTGGTGTATCGGATAACATTGCAGGTAACATAGCAGGTATGTCTTCAATGTTATCCAATAGTCTTAACTATGAATAGATAATAGATACAGGGGCTTCTCACCATATTACACCATATAGAGAGTTGCTAACTGTTTTTAGATCACTGAAAGAACAAAGTAACAATAGAGTACAAGTTCCTACAGGTGGTAGAGTTGAAATTGCAAGCATAGGAGATGCAGTAATTTTGGGCAAATACAAGCTTGAGAATGTTCTGCATGTACCAAACTTTAAATTCAACCTGCTTTCAGTGTCAGAGATAACAAAGCAGCTATGTTGCGTGGCACTATTCTTTCCTGACTTTTGTGTGTTTCAGGGACTCTTCAATGGGAAGGTTCTGGGGATTGGTAAAGAAAAGGAAGGATTACACATTTTATAGGAAGAAATAACAACTGCAGTAGGAGCAGCAGTACACAAAGATGAGAACTGTGGAAGGCTGTGGCATTGGAGACTTGGACATCCATCCATTGGAGCTATGCAACATATTGCAGAGGAAAAAAATAATATAGACCCTGAACAATTGAATTGTTGTGAAGTTTGTCCTTTAGCTAAGCGAAGTAGGCTAAAATTTCCTGTTATAATAGTAGAGCAGACTGTGTTTTTCAATTAATGCATCTTGATGTGTGGGGTCCATACCGAAAGCCTACATATGATAAAAAATATTACTTTGTTACCATAGTTGATGACTTCAGTAGATACACATGGATATGCTTGATACAGTCTAAATGTGAAGTGATTGTAGTGTTGAAGAATTTCTTGAATTTAATAAAGAACCAGTTTGATAAAACTGTTAAAATTCTTAGATCAGACAATGGTAGTGAATTCTTCAATTCAAAGTGTGATGAATTATTAGCTTCCCATGGAATAGTACATCAAAGTAGTTGTCCATACACTCCACAACAGAATGGGGTTGTGGAGAGAAAACACAGACATATACTAGAAGTTGTAAGAGCCTTGGCATTTCAGAGTTCAGTGCCTATGTGATTTTGGGGAGAATGTGTGAAGACTGCTGATGTGTGGCTAGAATTCATGGTTTAACGCATTATGTGCCTTACATTTTATGTTCGTTAATGGTAAAAATACACCTCGTTTGAGCATAATGGAGTCTATTTCATGTGTAGGTGAATTGGAGATGGAAGCCGAGCTAAATGGATGCATAAACGTCAAAAATACGCTCAAGAGTCAAAAAGGAGTGAACCTGGCTATAGCCAGGCGTTTGGGCTGTAACGCCTGGCCTAGCCAGGCGTTAGAGGGGTGTTAAAGTTGAAACGCCAGGGGTGGCCAGGCGTTAACCAGGCGTTTGGCCTATAACGCCTAGTCCTCAGCCAAGTCCAGTCCAAGTTTTAAAGGCTTTAAGTATTTCCCGGTTTGACTAGAAGTATCCTACACGTTTAGGGTTTGTCCAAAAACATATAAATAAATCCAAAAACACAACTTTGAAGAACTTACGCCATTAGAGACAAGAGAAGCTTGTGGAAAACTACTCAGAATATCAAAACATTGATTTTTACATCTTTTATTCCTTACATTGTAATTTAATTATGCAAGTTATTTTGGATTTGATTATTATGAGCATGAGTAGCTAATTTCTTTAATCTAAGGTTTTGGTGGAACCCGTTGGGGGATGAACTTATTGTGATATTAATATAGTTTTGGTTGGTTGTTAATCTCTATTTGTTCAACTACGTTCTTGTTGTAGTTAATTGAAAGGATCCTCAATTAGCTGTTCCTATTTATTATGTATCTACTTGAGAGAGAGTGCATATATAGGTAGTTGTAACAACATCACTCCCGGAGTATAGACGAAAGTCATTACCGAGGGTTTGNGAGATATTTATGGTAGCTAGAGTGTTCATGATTGATAGAAGCAACTAATCAAACTATAGGAAGTATCCAAGAAAGAAGTTCACCGACGGGGGAAACCATAACCTTAGACCTTTATTATAATTTTTTACACCATATTGTTAGTTAATCTTTAGTTTATTAATATTGTTCAGCAGAAGTAGTAAAAACACTATCAAGTGCTATTCATAATTCTTGAGAAAGTTGATTAAGTAAAAGTTTAGTATTCTGACGGCTTGATTGATACGTTAATTCCCCGTGGAATCGACTCTGGGCGTAATACCCCAGATTATATTTGCAACTCCCGTTTAGTCTTTCTATAAGACATAGTTGAGCGTTATCAAGTTTTGGCGTCGTTGCCGGGGAATTAACAGTGTTATCAATTGGAGTTGGAAGAAATACAAAATTCTGAAATATAGTCAATTTTCTTCAATTTTCATTTATACATTGAAAGTTTAACATTTGCTAACTTGGTTGTACAGGTGCATGCTTAGAAACTCATCGAGAACTGCTTAAGTATTTGAAGCCTTATCAGACCCCGAGAAAGTTTTCAAGGCCCTAAACCGGGCCAACCGGAAAAGCAAACAACAACCATCAATTGAACAACTTGAACCCGACATGGAAGATCCAAACAACAGGAACAACAATGGGGATGATGTGGTAGACCCAGTTGCGCAGATAGGGGCAGAGGCTCCTTTATATGACTGGGCACAACCCACAACAGAGAATTTGGCCACTGCAATACTAGTCCCTCATATACAGGCTGAATCTTTCCAGATTACAAAAAAAATGCTGCACTTGTTGCAAAACAAGGGACTATTCTCAGGGTCATACATCAAAGACCCCCAACAGCATTTGAAGAATTTCCTGTCGATTTGCAAAACACAGAGGCAGCCAAATGTCACTCAGGAGGCAATAAAACTGTTGTTGTTTCCATTCTCAGTGACTGGAGCAGCCCATACTTGGATAAACTCACTCCCCATCAATTCCATTACCACATGGGAGGAGTTAGTTAAGCAGTTCGTGAACAAATTTCATCCACCCAACAAGACAGCTCAACAAATTGATGAAATCTTGAGCTTCAGACAGGAACCAGTTGAAACATTGTAGGAGACATGAGAACGATTTAAGGGAATGTTGGTTATCTGTCCACACCATGGTATTCCAGAGCAGATGTAGGGGCAGCATTTTTATATGGGTCTGGCTGATACTGTAAAGGCAAATGTTGATGCTTCATCTCGTGGAACATTCTTGAGCAAAACATAGAGAGAAAGTAAGATCTTACTTGATAAAATGGCGCAGAATTCAAGATGGAAGCCCAGGAATGCACCCATTATTCCTGTCGTTCACTCAGTGCCCTTAGATCCATCCAATACTATTGCAGAGAACGTGGCCACCTTGATAACACAAATGAGCATATTAACTAAGAAGGTGGAGGAATCAGGGCAAAAGCAGAAGGTACACATCCTTGATACAACCAATGGGGGCGTATGCACATCTTGCATTAGTCAACCATTGTGTAATCAGTGGAATGCAGAATGTGATCACCCTCCTTATCTAGAAAACATGAATTATGTGTCGAATTATGGAAGCAAGAGACATGGGGGCAGAACTGGGGTCAGCAAGTTCAACCGTATAGACCACCTCACCAACAGTAGAACAGTGGAAACATGGGTGTCATGAGACCACAAGGTATTTCAGCACCATATCAGAGGCCACAAGGTTATAACCATCAGAATCAACAACAAGCCTACTACCCTCCTCAGCATCAACAGGGGGAATGCAAGAAGATGGTTTCTCCAGGTTAGAAGCTATGATGCAGTAGGTTATTGGTCCAAATGCCAAAATCAGTGAGAGAGTAGATGTACATGATGCGGCTATTAAAAATATTTAAGTACAGTTGGGCCAGATATCTATGGCAGTAAACAATCGTCCTCGTGGGACTTTACCTGCAGATACTCAGGTAAATACTATGGACCAGGGCCCAAGGCAGCCGATGGCAGTGAATCTCCGCAATGGCAGGGACTTAGACTTGGAAATAGAGATAGCTCGTGAAAGCAGGCAGGCCGAGACATTGGTACCCATGCCGATTGAACTTGATGATTCAACAAACTTGACCAAGGTAACAGTGCAACCCACTGAAGGAGAACCCAATACGCAGAGTGAGGCTGAAAAAGAAGTGGAGATAGCCCAGGAGCCGGTAGTTGAGGTGGTGGCTGAGAAAGAAAAGTCCCAAATCACTGGGAAAAAGAGATTGCCAGCTCCATTCCCTCAGAGGCTGGCCAAATACCAAAAGGATGAACAGTACAAAACTTTCTTGGACATGTTAAAGCAAATACAGGTAAATATCCCATTAATTGATGCGTCGAAGGAAATGCCTGGTTACGCTAAAATGATGAAGGACTTGATTTCCAGAAAATTTGACTTCCAAGATCTGGCTACTGTCACCCTTACTCAGAGTTATAGTGCGGTGGTGACGCGTCCTATTGCTGAAAAGTTCTCTGACCCAGGGAGTTTTACAATTCCTTGTACCATTGACAACTTAGATTTTGCCAAAGCTCTATGAGACTTGAGGGCCAGCATTAATCTGATGCCGCTGGCCATATATAAAAGACTGGGGATTGGTAGAGCCAGACCAACTTCAATGTTATTGCAGCTAGCTGACAAGACGGTAAAGAGAGCGTCGGGCATTCTGGATGATGTATTGGTGAAAGTGGGGAAGTTTGTGTTCCCTGCTGATTTTGTGATACTAGATTGTAAAGTGGATGAAGATATTCCCATAATCTTGGGAAGGCCATTCTTGGCCATAGGCAGAGCCCTCATCGATTGTGAGACTGGTGAACTGAAGATGAGGCTCAATGATGAAGAAATCACGTTCAACGTGCAGAAGTCTACGAGGCAACCAAGTGAGTTCGCCAACTACTCTCTTATTGATGCCTTGAACGTGATCCCGGAAGAAGATGATGCGTCCCTAACTGTTGGGGACCCTTTAAATACATGTTTGATGAATCTAGATGATATGAACTGTGAAGAACTGGCAGACTGGGTGTTAGCACTTGAAGAAAAATGGGTCTGGCCGAGGGCTCTCAAGTTTGAGTCATTACACTTAGAGAAAAGAGAAAGCCCACCGGCCAGTCCATCTGTTGAAGAACCACCCAGGTTGGAACTGAAACCACTGCCACCTTATCTAGTTAATAGGACCAAAGAACCCATGGATGATGACGTACAAGAGGTGCTAGTGGAGAAGGTCAGAGTAGAACACCAATAATCAATCAGACTAGATGTTGAGGATGTTGACTGCATTGGTACACACTCCAACCATTTTTTCACATTTTATTTGGATGATGATATGAAAATAGAGTCATCCGAACCACTTGAGGAGACAAGGAATAAGTAACAAGATGCCTACACTCTGGAATTCTTCTTGCCAGAAAGTCAGGAATACACATCTCATCGAAAGGCCAAGAAGCGCAGATTACTACATTATTTTATTGGGCCAGTCAGATTCGTTCCATCACCCCAGGAGCATGATCATAGAGCAGAATCAAAACTTGGGGTCCAATTCATAATTTCAAAGTGGAGGCATATAGTGATTCAAGCATTTGTTCGAAGGAACATGGAAAGCAAGACTAATGGAGAGGATGACGAGTCAGGGAGTTTCTTGCACCTTACTTTTATTTCTTGTTTTGTCTATATGTGATGCACTGAGGACATTGCATGATTTAAGTGTGGGGTGTTGTACATATTTATTGTGGTTTGTTGTGTTTAGTGTGCTTCTTGTTAGTAGTTTTAGCTTTTCCTGTTAGTAAGTTTTTCTTCTTTTTTTGTGTAATTTTTGTAGCTTTTTCTGTTAGTCTTTTTATTTTAGGTAGAACAAAACAGAAAGAAAAAAAAATTGAAATATGTGGACTCTTCCCGATGATGGATCTCCTAGACAGTTCTCTTGAGGGAAGTAAGGCTAAAGAAAATACCAAAAAGATTTTTGTTTTAGTTAGTGTAGTAATTCCCCCTTGGTTTTTCTTTGGACAGCGGTTCTTTTCCAAGGGTTTTTAATTGAACCGGGTGTAGGTAGTTTTTAATTTTTAGGAGTAGGAACCACATGGTTGAAAAATTAATTGCAGCAATATCTCGGAACTATGTGATGCCTTGAGAATAGTCAGTACTTTAGTTGTGACGCTTAGGCTCAATTTTTTTGACTCTAGGATAAATACCTTAAATCGTGGATTCTTAAATTTGCTTAACTGCTTTGACTGGAGTGTCATGATAGATCCAATCCTGAGTGAGTTATGTGCCATGTGTGTGAGAGGTTTGTATGTTATTTTGTACATTGCATTTGATGTCTAGAACTTTCCCTGTGTGTGTGCAAAGCGAAATAGTAGTTTTCTTCAGTCTTGGAAATGATATAGGCGTTTCTTTGTTGAGCTAGATATGTATATTTTACATGCCTAATTATTATGTATCGTAGTTAACCCCGTTGAGTCTATAATCCTGTTTCTTTGGCAACCACATTACAAGTCATACCCCTTTGTTTAAATCAATCATATATTTGAACCTTGTCACCTCTCGTAAGCACTGAAAATGTGATGAAGTATGGAAAAGTTAAAGTGTGGGGTGGTAGGTTGGCTTTTGAGGGGAAAATAAGGAGAAAGGTGCACTATTTTGAAAAAGTAAGAGTCACTTGAGAAAAAGAAAAAGAAAAAAAATAGTTGTATCGTTGTGAGAATATATATATATATATATATATATATATATATATTCCTTGACAAGTGGTGACTCTTGATGTAATTGTGCTTAAAGAAGTATAGGGTGATAATATTGATGAGAAGGTGGAGTTGGGCTTGATATAAGTTTGAGGTTAAATGCTAAAGTATATGTATTAAAGTGCTTAGGGAGGTGTAGTCACTCTTATATCTAAATATATCCTACCCGTCCCGCATCCTACATTACAACCAAATAAAGTCCTACTTGATCCTAGACTGAATGAGCTCGATTAGCAGGGTAGTAAGCTACGGGCAAGCCTATGGTGCATCTTTTGTGGCATATGAATATTAATTCTGAGCGTGAGTGAATTCTTTCTATCTTGAGTTCCTAAGTGTTCTTTAATTTCATTATGTGTGGAACTAGCTCTTTGATTTGGTGAGGGCACATGATTCATGAGGGAAAGGTAATGTTGTTGACCTCTATGTTAGAGTAGTGAGTGAATTGTGAATAAAGCATGGTATGTGTGAGTCGATTATTGAGGCGAGGATGTCGCACCATTGTGCTTAAACTATTTTAGAAATTCTTGGTATAACGCGTTAAGGGATTTGCTTTATAAGTTGTGTTCATGGATGTAGTTTAATTGCTCGAGGACGAGCAAATGTTTAAGTATGGGGTGTTGATGTGTGGCTAGAATTCATGGTTTAACGCATTATGTGCCTTACATTTTATGTGAGTTAATGGTAAAAATATACCTCGTTTGAGCATAATGGAGTCTATTTCATGTGTAGGTAAATTGGAGATGGAAGCCGAGCTAAATGGATGCATAAACGTCAAAAATACTCTCAAGAGTCAAAAAGGAGTGAACCTGGCTATAGCCAGGCGTTTGGGTTGTAAAGCCTTGCCTAGCCAGGCGTTTGAGGGGCGTTAGAGCTGAAACGCCAGGGGTGACCAGGCGTTTGGCCTGTAACGCCTGGTCCTTAATCCAGCCCAGTCCGAGTTTTAAAGGCTTTAAGTGTTTCCCGGTTTGACTAGAAGTATCCTACACGTTTAGGGTTTGTCCAAAAACATATAAATAAATCCAAAAACACAACTTTGAAGAACTTACGCCATTAGAGACAAGAGAAGCTTGTGGAAAACTACTCAGAAGATCAAAACATTGATTTTTACATCTTTTATTCCTTACATTGTAATTTAATTATGCAAGTTATTTTGGATTTGATTATTATGAGCATGAGTAGGTAATTTCTTTAATCTAAGGTTTTAGTGGAACCCGTTGGGGGATGAACTTATTGTGATATTAATATAGTTTTGGTTGGTTGTTAATCTCTATTTGTTCAACTACGTTCTTGTTGTAGTTAATTGAAAGGATCCTCAATTAGCTGTTCCTATTTATTATGTATCTACTTGAGAGAGAGTGCATATTTAGGTAGTTTGAACAACATCACTCCCGGAGTATAGACGAAAGTCATAACCGAGGGTTTAGAGGTTGGATTAGAAATAACGATACCTTAGGTGCAATCTAAAGTGATCTGTAATGCAATCTAGCTAGCGTAACTTGAGAGAGTGCGTCTAGTAAATTATCATATTTACTTGAGAGAGATTTATGGTAGCTAGAGTGTTCATGATTGATACGTTAATTCTCTGTGGGATCGACTCTGGACGTAATACCCCGGATTATATTTGCAACTCCCGTTTAGTCTTTATATAAGACATAGTTGAGCGTGAACAATCTGTATATCTGATCAACATGCTACCTTCCAAAGTATTGCAAGGAAGCAACCCCTTTGAATTGCTATATGGGAAGCACCCTCAACTCTCTCATCTAAGAATATTTGGATGTCTTTGCTATGCTAGCAGACTACCTAAAGGAGACAAGTTCACTACGAGGTCCAGGAAGATAGTTTTTATGGGATATTCAGAATCACAGAAAGGATACAAGCAGTATGATCTTGAGGATCATCAAATCTTCATTAGTAGGGATGTCCAGTTCAAGGAGTCACTATTTCCTTTCAAAACTGGACATTTAGATGAACTAATTGACTTTCACTTGTTTAGAGATAATGCTCATGAAGATGTCGCTCAGTAGCCCATGAGGGAGACACAGTCACATCCAGCAATTGCAGGACATGAAGAAACAAGACATACAAGACATGTTGAACCAGCAGAAGACAACTCATCCCCTATGATAGCAGTGGATTACCAACAGGAGGCTGAATACCTGCAGGAGCACAATGATGGTGATCCAACTATTGAATCAGTTCAAATAGAGCTACAAGCAGATGATTCGACTACTAATGGATCTTCACAGCCTGTGGATCATGGTTCAGCTCATGAGAGACCATGCAGAACAACTAGACCACAAATATGGCTAAGGGACTACATCACTACTGGAAAATCAAGAGCACAATGTTCTTATCCTATTTCCAATTATGTGACCTATACACATCTTCATCCTAACTACCAAGCTTACTTGGGATCTTTCTCTACCTCCCTGGAGCCTAAGTCATTCAAAGAAGCTTCAAAGGATATTGGATACTAGCTATGCAGCAGGAAATTAATGCTTTGGAAAGCAACCAGACATTGGAGCTGGTTCCCTTACCTGAAGGGAAGACTACCATAGGTTATAAATGGATATACAAGATTAAGTATAAGGCTAATGGTGAAGTAGATAAATACAAAGCACGCCTGGTAGCAAAGGGATACACACAAAGAGAAGGCCTAGACTGTCATGAGACTTTCTCTCCTGTGGCTAAGATGGTGACAGTAAGAACTGTCATTAGTGTAGCAGCATCATAAAATTAGTGTTTATACCAAATGGATGTCAACAATGCATTTATTCAAGGCGATTTATATGAGGAGGTCTATATGGATCTACCATAAGGATTTCACAACCAGGGGGAGTACAAGGTGTGCAAGTTTTTGAAATCCTTATATGGTCTCAAACAAGCATCTAGACAGTGGAATATCAAGCTCACTTCAACACTGGTGAAAGCAGGATACTGCCAAAGTCCACACGATCATTCATTATTCACTAGAAGAGAGGGAGACAACATAGTGATCATTCTAATCTATGTTGATGATCTTCTTATTACTGGAAACAACAATCAACTCATTGAAGATGCCAAGCAGACTCTGAACAGCAACTTCAATGTCAAGGATCTTAGAGAGCTTAGATATTTCTTGGGGATTGAAGTGTTGAGGTCCAAACAAGCCATACTCCTCAATCAAAGAAAGTATGCCTTAGAGCTGATCTCAGATGTGGGACTTAGTGGAGGCAAGCCAGCTTCAACACCAATTGAAGCAAATACAAGGCTCACAACTGTTGAATTTGACAAGCTAACTGGATTACTTCAAGATCTAGGAGTGCTAATATCCAAGCCAATTAAATTACACTGTGACAACAAAGTAGCCATTCAAATTGCTACAAATCCTACCTTCCATGAGCGTACCAAGCACATAGACATTGACTGTCATTTCGTCCGAGAAAAGGTAAAGGAAGGACTCATTGAAACCTTCTATATTGCTACACAATCACAGCTGGCTGATCTCCTCACAAAATGATTAGGTGTTAATCAGCATCACCTTCTTTTGTCCAAGCTAGGAGTTCTCGACGTCTTCCACCCTCCAGCTAGAGGGGGAGTAATGGAATACAAAATCAGTTGCTAACTACTTCATTTGTTCAGCTTTTAAGTGTGATTAGTTAGAAGTTAGAGTTGGTTAATATGTTAGTTAAAAGTCACGAGAGGTGCATGTGTGTAGTGTGTATAAATAGCAGCTCCCTTCTCTTATGCAAATCAATGAAACAGTTACTCCCTCTTCTTCTTCACTTCTGATTTCTTCCTCATTAAGAAATGAGGAGCTCCGATCCTCCATGCATGGCTTAATTCAACATATTGCTCGGAATGGTCCAACCTATGTTGTCCCCAACCACATGCACTGTTTTGGATGTAATGTCTTGCATCAAACTTGCCACGACTAAAGCACCAAAGAAAATCATGCATAGTAATTTTTCCATGTCTTTGCTTTTTGTGTAAGCTTTCTTCTTTAATTTCGGCAGAAGATTTTAGAAAGAGATCCTATTACAAATGAGGGAGTTACTGATTGCTAGTTTGGTAGAGGAGGATGAGATTCCTAGAGAACAATTTGCCTCATGCTAGCTATACTTGGCATATTTTATTAGTATTGAGCTTAAGTTGTTGAACTTGAAAGCATGTCTACATTATGTATTGTGTACGAACTGATTATGGAATTTCTCTGAGTTATTACTGTCATTTTCCTGTTATATTTGTACTGTCATTATCTAGATTTGGACTGTTCCTTCTGAGCTCGTCACTGCTTTCAGCCCAAGGTTAGTCCTGTTACTTATTAAGTACATTGGATTGGTTGTACTCATCCTACACTCTGTACTTCGTGTGCATATCCAGGTACATCTGGACATGGCGGTTTCTCAATTTGGTGTAGTATATGCTTGGAGATTATTGAGGTAGTTGCTTTGGTGCCCGCAGATCTTGACTCTCCTTCCTTTCAATTTATTCAGTATTATCCTATTTTCCAGACAGTTGTATTAGAGATTTATACTGTGTTGACACTTAGTAGCTCCTGTACTCGATGACACCGAGATTTTAGGGTTTGTTGTTGTTAAGTTCAGTTATTTTTATTAGTTATCTATGAGATATTTCCATTATTGAACCTGTTAAATCATGTTTTTAATTCAAATGCGTAATTATCATGTGATTGTCGGCTTGCCTGGAAATGCGATATGCGCCATTACCACAATTTGGGATTTGGGTCGTGACACCAAATGACGAACGATTTGAAGCGTTAGAAACTAGACTCGAAGATCTTTCATTTGATAGGTTGTTCACCACATAACTCCTTATATATACCTAGATATGGTCATCCAAAGTCAGGTCTTGTGCGTACTCATTTGGAACTAGTCTATCATGTAATTTTCAACTTGACTTGTCCTAAGGGCTCTCCTTAGACCCTATATATATCACTTCAAATAAACCTCGTACACTTGTTCTTATGT
Source organism: Nicotiana knightiana (assembly GCA_005239525.1). Taxonomy (NCBI): domain Eukaryota; kingdom Viridiplantae; phylum Streptophyta; class Magnoliopsida; order Solanales; family Solanaceae; genus Nicotiana; species Nicotiana knightiana. Next base: position 104,996 of record ML386287.1, on the reverse strand, counting down.
TCATGGGATATCTTTCATATAATTAATTACACTCGCATACAAACAAATATAATTAGCACACGCCGGACCTCTTAATGGCCTTATAACATTTAGAAACTTTTTCCGTGACGCTACAAGTTACTAGTTTATTTTTTGCATTTCTAACAATATACATTTTTAAATTCTTGTCTAAAGATCCAATATAGTGATATGTTCTAAGTTTAACTTTTCTGTTCTAGAGAATGCAAGTTAGTAAGGCTAGTTCATCGTGACAGAGGGAGTATTTAGACGGGAACAAATATTGTGTAGCTGACCAGAAAATTAGTAGCAATATTGAGGTCGGTAAAATATAAAATTTCTTTAGTTTATACATGATCATTTTGGATTTTTACAGACAATTGTTTTTTTAAAATACAAGAAGCAACTAATATGGGACAGAGTAAAACAGGAAGTAGGCTAAAAACTGCAGTGCAATAAATGGGAAGCTCAACAATCTCCTCAACTTGTTCAACTTAAAGAAAAGCGGCCAAGACAATCGAGGATAGACTGAGCAGAAAACTGGCCAGCACGGTCGATGAGGATGAACTAGGAGGAGGAGCACCACCACCAGGAGCGGAAACTGAACGAGGAGGAGGAGCACCACCACTACCACCAGGAGTGGAACTTGAAGGTCCAGTTGCAGCCAGTGTAGGTGCACAAGCTTCCGGTTGAGTGGAAGAGGATGGTGAAGGAACGACTGGACTGGTCGGCTTGCTCTGGGTAGGTGGGTTGGCTCCAGGAGTACCGTGCTAGAAACTGTAATAGCTAATTTCCGGCCATTTTGGCAATGTCTACCAAAAGTGCAAATATAGTAGTGATCACCAGCAGAGTCAAGAGTTACATTTGCTGGTCCTGCCATTATGGGATCGCCAATGGCGTTTTGGGAATTGCACCCATCGAACGAAGTTTTTTATACTTGCAACACGTCATGTTGGTTGGTCCCAAAATTGAAAACTGTGAATTGAAAAGAAGAATAGTAATATGATAAGGTACTCAATTTAGTTTAAGCTGAAGGATATCTCAAAAGGAAAGTGGAATAAAAAATTAAGTATACCTAGAGTGTCGCCAACATTGAAGATTTTTCCAGCAGCCCAATTTGTGTAAGCTGCAGCGCCATTGTTCGGTATGGTCCAACCTATGTTGTCCCCAACCATATGCACCGCTGCTCTTGTGTCTTGCACCAAACTTGCCATAGCTAAAGCAACAAAGACAATCATGCACAACATTTTGTCCATTGTCTTTAAATTTTAGTAATTACTTTCTTCTTTTCGAGAGAAGATTTATGACAAAGAGATCCTATTACAACTGAGGGAGTTGATTGCTAATTTTGGTAGAGGAGGATGAGATGCCTAGAACAATTTGGCTCTGTTTATATGAGGGAAAGGATTTTGAATTGGTCTCTAGACTCTTAACTTGCATGGACCCAAAAGAGAAAAGTTAAAAGGCAGGCTAATTCAACTCCCAAAATAATCAAATGAAACGAGTCAATGAACAATTGACTTGTACGTCTGCCCTTATGTACGTAGTGTTAGAAATTTACGAAAGGACTTTTAGTGTGGCGCACATATATGGTAATAAATTATTACCTTTAGCTGTTTTGTTCAGTGTTCGAAAAATCTGTTGATGCAATATATGGCAGTTCAAATTTTTGTATGACTGAATAACTTAAACAGTACTGGTGTTCTGATGTTATACCAAAACACTCTGTTGATGCAATATATGGCAGTTCAAATTCTTGTATGACTTAATAACTTAAACAGTACTGGTGTTCTGATGTTATACCATCTTGTGTAGGTGATATTTCACTGTTTTATGTTATTTGATAAATCTCTTGGCATCCCTGCCTTTGTCTCCTACTTGTTTTCAATATTGGACCCAAGTTTGGTATTGTTGTTTTATGATTCTCTTGGTTTGGATTCCATTATTTCTTTAATCACTGTAGACCAAGAATACTTAATTAAACATGGGAATCAGCCAATATTTTAACCCTTGGGATATAATTCTGTTAATTGAGAATTATAACAAGCTCTTAAAACTGTTTTCTATAGAAATAATATTTTTATTATTTTAAGCTATTGAACTTGTTTGGCCAGAAATATTTCAAGTATACTTGGCTATATGAAATTAATTTAATTCCTTCCTGGGACATACTTAATTCTTAGAAAACGATAATAGTTGATGTCCCGCAAGTGTCGCTTTTTTAGACACATGAATCATGTTTAGTTCAGATTCATCATGATCATTATTTGCTTAGTTGTGTATTTAGACGTGAATGAAAGCATTTATTCATAAAAGTACTTAGACCAATTGTTTGCTTGTAAATAGATTTGCTACTATTCAAGGAGATTCTTAATTATAAGAATAAGACTTGGTTTTTGGAACAGTATAGGCATTGTGCTTATCTTTTATGTGCCTGCTTTGAAACTAATCAACATCTTCGTTAAGTTGATTATTTTGAGATGTCATATTTGAGTTTTCTTTTATGTGATGTACTTAGGAGTAGTCACGATATCTTGAGTACTCGATATAGAAGAAATTAAGAGCACGTTTGGACATAAAAAAAAATTCCTTTTTCCCAAACAAATTTCACTTTTTTCGAAATGAGCGTTTGTTCATAAACTTTCCAATTTTCACTTGAAGATGAATTTTGGAAATTTTCGAAAATTTGAAAAACTCCAAAAAGTTGGTTTTCAAAACTTTCACTCAAATTACTCTCAAAACTTCAAAAACAACCCAAACTGAAATTTATGTCCAAACATAACTCTAAATCTCAAATATCATTTTCACTCGAAAAAAATTTCACCATTTTTTGGAATTTTACAATTCTTATGTCCAAACGCCTACTAAGTTGTTTAATCACATAAAGTTTAGTGATTAAAATTATAAGGACATCCACTTAGTCCAATTATCTTATTAAAATGGTAATTCGGCCCTACAGGGAGGTAACCATTTTGGTGAGATTAATTGGAATGAGATAGTAAACCTTTAAGTTAAAAATTATCTTATGCCCACAGGTAAAGACTAATTTTATGTGTTCTGGTTTACTAGTCTAATAAAGTAAAGTAAATTCTATGCATGATTCAGCCTCTGCCCACAGGAGGGTTAAAATTTACTTGGAATCGGTATTTTACGTGATTCACCTTGATGGATTTTAAGGGTGGCAGGTGGGCCGGGCCCGACCCGGGACCGACCCGGGCCCGCGGGTTATAAGGGCTAGCAGGCTAAACGGGCCGGCCGTGGGGGGTCAGGGCTTGGGGGTTTTAGGCCCGTGGGGGCCGGTTCTAAGGTTTGGACCCGTGAGCCCGGGCCCGTTTAGCCCGGGCCCGGCAGGCGGG
>ML386287.1:85858-101359 GCA_005239525.1 Nicotiana knightiana | reverse complement strand
CGTAGGGGGCCGGTTCCACACATATAGCCCGTTTGGCCCGGGACCGTTTAGCCCGGGCCCGCATAACCCAAGCCCGCATAGCCCGGACCCGCTTAGCCCGGCCCACTTGACCCGTTTGGCCCGGGCCCGGCCCGTTAGCCACCCTTGATGGATTGTACTTCATAGCTTATGTATGTTTTCCTACCAATATTTTTTATGAGAATGCTCGAATTTCGATGTTTTCTGATGACAATTATGCTGAATGGAAGGAGAAAATCCTTCTCTGTTTAGGGTGCTCGGATCTAGTCTGGCACTCCGTGTGGATGAACCACTTATTCCCACGGAATCAAGTATGTCAGCTGCTAAGGCTAATTATGAGCAGTAGGAGCGATCTAATCGCTTAAGTTTAATGCTCATAAAAGCTCACATAAGCCAAAGCTTTAGGGGTTCTATCCCTAATAGGATAAGGTCCACTACAAGAAAGCTGGTCTATAGTGGCGACTTTAAGTGGCGACTCACTTGATCGCTACAAAAGATAATGGTATAGCAATAATTACTATACTATTGTCACCGCTGAAAGCAACCTATAAGTGACGACTAAAAATGAGTCGCTACAAAAACTAGTGTATTACAGCCCTGGTAAAAGCCACAAAGTATAAGGTTTTTGTGGTGACTTTTGGTGTCGCCGCTAAACCTATCACCCCTAATTGTCCTATTTTGTACCAAAAACGAAGTGAACAAAATAAACCCTAAAGTAACAAATCTCCTCGCAAAATCTCTAGCTTGCTCCATCTTCTCAACCTCACATCATCTTGAACTTGCTCCTCACTGAAGAGGGTCACACACTATCGATGGTGAACACGCTCTTTTTTGTCTTATTATCCGGCAAATCGAGCGCTGACTTCCTTCATCGTTTCTTCCTCTCTAGATTTTGTGCTCTCTGCTCTGTTGAGGTGAAAAATCTAATCCTATTTCTATAGTGAGATGCTTTACAGACTGTGCTCATATTCAGGAGAAGCGATTAATATGATGATGATTGGTGCATTTTTGCGGCATGAAATTTAGGGTAAGACGATCTTTAGCAATTTTTGGTTATTTATTGTTGCAAAAGTGTAAAATTTAGGCTTTTTCATGATATGGGATCTTCTTTTAATATAATATTTGCGCTCTCAATCTTTAAAATTAGTGGGTTTGGTAATATTTTGGAAATTTTAGGGCTTTTGTACTTGAATAACTTGGTGCTCTGAGTGTTAAATTTTAGGTATTTAAAGCTTTTGGAATGATTCAATGCTCATTTCTCTTAGTTAGTGTTTTCTCATAGCATAGATTTTAGGTATATGAGTGAGAATTTGTGTTAATTTGCTTCATTACTGTTTCGACAAACGTTTTGAGATAGGAAAGGAAAATAGACTTAGAGGTTGGTCCATCTTGTAATTTTTTAAATGAAAAGAGAATCTGGGATTTCACATGTATTTGGTTAGTTGGTTTATTAAGTATTTGAGATGCCCATCTAATCAGATTGGTTGCTAAGTAACTAATTGGCCAAATTGGAACCAACTGATCTTTTTCATCACTAATTTCTATTTATTTGTTTATTAAATGGATGCCACAAACAAGTTATTCTTACAATCCTAATATTGCAAACAGGTTATTCTTGGAGACAATTCACTTATTGGTGAACTGCATCAAAAAGTCTGATAGAATATTCTTCTCATGTTTAATATTACAATAGCTTCCTCTTAGAAACCACCTCATGAACTTTATTCTTTTTAATCACCTTGTATTAGGTTTATCATCGCAGTGTTGTTCCTTAAGGATGTAGAAGTTGGAAAACTAGTTATTGAAAGTTGTATTGGTGTGTGATTAAGTCGAAAGTATTTTACACTTGACAAGGTAAATTGTTTTTTTCTATCTTTAAACCACATTTCTTTCCTCGCTATTCGTTTATTTTTTCCAATGGAGAAAATTTTATCTGAAGTTAGTGAGAAAATATTTCCTAAAGAGATTGATATTTCATCTTATTAGAAACTAAGGTGCAATAACTTTGGTAGGATGCATTGTGGTTAATGAGTTATGATATTGAGAGCTAAGTATCTAGGTTGTTCTTAAATATTAGTCTTAAGCTCATATTAAAAATAGTGATAGTGTGTTCTAGTTTTGTGATAGAGATATTACATGCATGTCCAAGTTATACATTTATAGTTGGTTCGTTTGTTACAAACTTGCGAGTTATACACAAATTTACTTTCCTTAGTCATGTATCTGAATGGCCGCAGGTCAGTGGTTGTATTAGCTGAGTTTCTCATGATTTTTTGGGCTTGATGTTGGCGAACTCCATGTGGGGCTGCATATAGGGAAAACCAAGGGAAAGTAAGTTGTGCTTGACTTTATCCATTTGGTGTGGGTAATTTATGATTTGATTTGCTGATTTTGTAGCTGCATTTCCTCTGTTATCGTGGAGAACCAGCTCTTTTGGTCTTACTTGTTCGTTTAGTAATTCCATTGTGTTATCTGATGATGGCAATTAAAATTTAAAGAATGTTTCAAGTTGTAAACAAATGTTGAAGGTTACTGGAAACTAGTGAATTGACCTATATATGTTGGTCAGTTAATATATAGAATGATCTGCAGAAGTTTCTTGGAGAAAAAAAAAGAAAATTTTTTTGGTAACACACCTGGTAACTCTTGGCATTAGTAGTGGTTGCTTGAAATATCTAGAATTTATAACAAGTGTTCAAACAAAAGTACTCTAATTGAAACCACTTCACATAACCTGCGATTTATTTTCGTGTTATTGGATTATCTATAAGATTTTATCTTTTTTTTTGTTATTTTAGTTCAGTTATTTATATTACAAAATAGTGGAGTGTGGAAAACTGTAGAGTATATTAAACTACCACACTGTTTGCTATTGTTGTCATATACCTGTAATGAGTAAGTAGTTGGGTCAGCTAAATCTTGCTTCTGCAACTTGTATTCTTTTTTCCACCATTCAGTCATATTCAATGGACTTAAAGATGTTTAAGTCGCATGAGGTTGACATTATTGTGCAGAGAAAAAGGGATGAAATTGATATTGCACTATGAACACTTCATCTCATAGGATATAATTTTTTCTTGTAGATCTTCTCAAAACACTTTATCTCTGGAATTTAGTTTATGAGTTTCTTGAAGTGCACGTCTTATTACAACCAAGGTAATATCAGATTAAAGCATTCCATTTTTATGGTATCAAAATGTGTTGTCTAATAAATCTTCCGAAATTTCTTTTATAGGTGGTAAAGGAACTGTCCAAAGTGTGCGCAAACGATAATGTCATGCCATCTTATGGAACATCAAAAAAGAGCTGCATGTGCGGATACGCCAATATTATTCCCTAGAGGTTTTGTTCAGGATTTTTCTCGCACCTTTGACTGCATTCTAGGATATGAGAGAAAGTCATGGTCTTCAGGAGGAAATGATTCTAGCCAAGGAGAAGCTCCAAGATATTTTATTTTTATGTTGTAACTTTTTTGTGTGTTTCATGTATATACGCAATTACTATATATTATGAATTTTTGTTAATAAAAGTTCATGTGTCATTTTGTTTGAAAATTGTCTTCAATGATGTCTCTTGAAATGTTAATGGTTTGTTCTAATATGCATTTGTGCAATATAAGAATGAATTTGATGATGCATAATTTTTTTAAATAAATAAAAAACTATTTGTGGCGACCAAAGTCGTCACTAATACATAGTTATTGTGGCGATAAAGACCTGCCACAGAAGGCACAATATTTTTTCGGCGACTATGGTTGCCACAAAAGGTCATTTTCCAGTGGGTATTTGTCAATTTATGTGGCAAGTATAGTCGCCACAAATAACATTTAGTAACGGTAGTACTTGGAGAGACCTTAAAGTCGCTGCTAATTGTTTTTAGTGGCGATTTTCAGGGCTTTTGTGGCAATTTTTGCCGCCACAAAAAGGCCGATTTCTTGTAGTGGTCAATGTTTAGATGAAGGCAATTGATGAAAAATTCGTAAGCTCTGACAAGGCACTGACCGACATCCTTATGAGAGGCTCTCAAGTGTTCCCATGAAGAAGAAAAGCACATTTGACAAAGATGCTTGCCGTTTCTGTAAGAAGAAGGGACACTGGAAGAAGGATTGCCTGAAATACAAGAAATGGGTTGAGAAGAAGGTAATTTTACCTTTGTATGTTATGAATCTAATTTTACTGAAGTTTCTAATAATACATGGTGGATTGATTATGGTGCTATAATTCACATTGCCAAAATCATGCAAGGCTTTCTAGCTGAGAGGAAGCCGATAGAAAGTGAACAATATGTCTATTCAGGAAATAGGACGCGTTCACGTGTGGAAGGCGTGGGGACTTACAGGAGTGGAATTTGCATCTATACTCGCTTTTTGGTTCACGTTTTAACTTATACCTGCTTTGTAAAAAAAATTTACAAATGTATCCACTTTTCGCGTAACTTCAGGCATACGGGCCTGAAGTAGCACAAACTTTTGCCTGAAAAGTAGCAAAACTTCAGATATTTTTGCATGAAGTTTAGCCTGACTTGCAAAGGAAATCACGCAAACTTCAGTTCATAGTGCAAATGGCAAACTTCAGTTCAATAAAACAACAACAAGTGTTGGCTGAAGTTTTTGTTTGTAATTGCTGAACTTCAACATTCTAGCTGGAGCTTTGTTTGTAATTGATGGGCTTCAACATTCTAGTAGTTGAAGCTTTTGTTTGTAATTGCTGAACTTCAGCATGTTTTAGCTGAAGTTTTGTTCTGTATTTGTTGCACTTCAGCATGTTTTAGCTGAAGATTTGTTCTGTTTGTGATGAACTTCAGGGCTGAAGTTTGTTTTGTATTTGCTGAACTTCAGTATTCTAGAGCTGAATTTTTTGTTTATATTTGCTCAACTTCAGCATTCTTACAGCTGAAGTTCTAAAATAACAAATGAATTTAATAGATCATGATTAGTAGCGATTGATGTTGTTCATTTCAAAGATTAAAGAATGAAAAATATTTTCGACATGAAAACAAGTTACTTGTAACGACCCGGCCGGTCGTTCCGAGAGTTTAGCCTCGTTTCCCCCGTTTCTGCTTCATTTTAGGCGGTTCAGCTTCATTTAGGTGTGTTGGGTCGGTTGGTTCGGATTCAGAGTGGTCATAGTGAGAATTGAGGCATTTAGTCTCTCAAGGTAGCCTAATAGTTGAGAAAGTCAATTGAGAGTTGACTTATTGGTGAACGACCTCGGAATGAGGATTTTATGGATCGGATAGCTTCGTTAGGTGATTTAGGACTTAGGAGTGTGTTCGGAATGAAGTTTTGATGTCCGGTGTAGAATTAGGCTTGAATTGGCGAAAGTTGGTTTTTGGCGATTTCTGGTCGGCAGTGGAAAATAGGATATCGGGGTTGGAATGGAATTCCGGAAGTTGAAATAGGTCCGTAATGTCATTTTGAGTATGTTTGTAAAATTTCAGGTCAATCGGAGGTGTTTTAGTTGGTTTCGGCGTAGTTGGCGAAATTTGGAAGTTCCAAAGTTCATAGGCTTGTATTTGATGTGATTTTGGTATTTTTGCGTTGTTTTTGGTGTTTTGAAGGCTCGACTAAGTTTGAATGATGTTATGGGTTATGTTGGTATGTTGGTTGAGGTCCCTAGGGCCTCGGGTGTGTTTCGGGTGGTTAACGGACCAACACTTGGCTTGAAAACTGGGCAGATTTTTGCTGGTGTGAGTTTCTGGTTTCCTTCTACGCGATCGCGGGAGGGTGTTTGCGATCGTGTAGAGCTAGATGGGGATGGCAGGATTTTTGTTATATGTGATCGAATGGTGGAGGTTGCGATCGCGTGAGTGTGAGGTTGTTGTGCAGTGCGATCGCGTGGTGTTGTTCGCGTTCGTATAGAGTTAAAGGGCGCGTGAGTGGGCTGAGCCGTTGTTCTTCGATCGCGCAGAGTGGTTTGTGATCGCGTGGGTTTATGTCCTGCTGAATCGCGATTGCGTGTGGATGTCTGCGATCGCGTAGTGTAATTTGATCAGGCAGGATATTTGTTCTTCGCGATCGCGTGGGAGCTTCCGTGATCGCAGTGAAGAAAGAGGCCTGGGCAGACAGTTTTTAAGATCTATTTCGGGGGTTCTTGGCCATAACTTGTTTTCCATTAGAGAGCTCGGGAAAAGGACATTTTTGACGAGCTTTTCAACAGGTTTTTTGTGGTAAGTGTTCTTCAATCATTTTTGGTTCAATTTCATGAATTTGTCTTGATTTTCACCATGCAATTTGAGGAATTAAAGTAGAAAAGTGGGGGAAAATGGGAGAAAAATTTGGAAAATTCTTTTGGTGTTTTTAGTGGGCAATTGTGGTCCGATTTTGATGTTCTTGGTATGTACGGTCTCGTGGAAGGATAAGGGTTCTTGTGATATAAATTTTATCGAATTCCGAGACGTGGGCCCGGGGCTCGGGTTTGGCCGAATTTTCGAGATTCTTGTATAATTTGATAGTTTTCGATTGGGTTGTGTTCCTTTGGTATATATTAATGATATTAAACTGGTTTTGGCTAGATTCGGAGCAATCGGGAGCCAATTTGAGGGGCAAGAGCATAGCGGACTAGTGTTGTGGCCCGGTAGAGGTAAGTAATAGTTATAAATCTTGTCCTGAGGGTATGAAACCCCGGACTATGTATTTCTCACTGATTTTAGAATGGAGCACATGTCGGATGACGAGTATGTGGCGCGTACTGATTTTTGGATTGGACTAGGTTCTCTCCGCGACAACTAATGAGTTGTATATTTTTCTCAAAACCTTATGTTAAATTATGTTCTAAAGATTGTGGAAATATTTGGGCTATAAACCGTGTTTGGGGCCTCGTGCCGATCTGTTTAGACCCCTTGGGGGCTTTTTACTGCTATTTTTCCTCACTATTTGTTGATGATTTCACTCAGCCACATTGTGCTTACTGTTTTCGAAACTCAGCCTGATTTACACTACTTGAGATTTAAAAATGATGTTTTAGGTCGAGTACCCTGTTTTATTGATTCGCCCGAGGGGCCTTTTGAGTGGTTCTGCTGAGTGAGGTCGAGGGCCTGATTGTGAGGTGCTGAGTGATTTTAGCGCTTGGGCTAAAGGAGCCCCTCCGGAGTCTGTACACACCCCTAGTGAGGGCACACAGTGCCGAGTGAAGAGTGTCGCGCACAGAGTGCCGAGTGACGAGTGATTGGGAGGCATGAGTGACTGTGAGGTGCAGAGTGACTGATTATGAGTGACTGTGAGGCATGCCCGAGGGGCTGATTATGATACATGTTTTGCCCGATGGGCTACTTATGATTTTACTACTTTCACTCTGAGCTTATGAAATATGTTTTGCCCGAGGGGCCTCTATATGATTCATTTCATTTTTCATACTAAATATTTCGATTTGAAGTTGTTGAAAATATAGAGTCTTCAAAGGATTTTTCTGAAGTTGGTTTTAAGGCATGATGATTTCATATATCTATGGTATACTGTTGGAAAGAAAGGTTGTGCATCTTGTGATTGATGAATCGATTTTATGTGTTTCTTGTTGCTCAGACCTGATTTATTTTCATTACTACTGAGTTGGTGTACTCACATTACTCCCTGTACCTTGTGTGCAGATTCAGGTGTTAGGGCAGGGTGAGCTGTTTATCTGTTCCAGAGATTCTCGGAGGTTTGCGAGGTAGCTGCATGCGTCCGCATCCCTGCTCCCTCTCCTGCTTACTATTGTAGAATTTATTTTCGTTGAGTTGTATATTTTATGTAGATGCTCGTGACCTGTGACTCCGAGTTCTCGGGGGTTGTATTTAATGTTCAGTATAGATTTAACTGTGTTATAAATGTTTAAAGGAAACCTTTATGGGTAATCGGTATAGTAAAGATGTAAATGGAAGCTTATTATAATTTGAGTGATGTTTTGGCTGGCCTAGTTCCACGATAGGTGCCATCACGAGTGGCCTAGATTTGGTCGTGACATTACTACAGATAAATTAGAACCAAAAACCAACGTGCCTATAAATCTAAAATATCTAAGAGGTTAAATTATTATGAATAAGATCAAACTGAACATAATGGGACAAGCACACACACACACACACACATATATGAATCATCAGGATAGAACGCATAACATTGTCTCAATCTTTAGCATTCAAAAATCGAAGGAGGAGCTGAAGATGTTTAAACGGTGGGTACATGTTTAAAAAAAATTTAAAAAATAGGTATAGGTTAAATGGGGGCGGCCAAATAGGGCGCCCCGTGTAAGTTTCACCTTATAGGCTCATTTTGAAAGATGGTTTTCACTTAGATTTAGAAAATACTTTTTATGTTTCAGAATATTCTAGAAATTTAATTTTTCTTTCAAGACTATCGATTAGTGGATATGATTTGAATTTTTATTGTCCTTCTGTGAAACTTTTGAAAGATAATAAAGTTATTGATTTTGGAAATTTGAATGGAAATTTATATAAACTTGAGCTAGACCCCACATTTGAATGCAATGTTTTAACTTTGCATGACAAAAAAATTGGCAATAAACGATGTATTATCAATGAGAACTCATCAAGTCTTTGGAACAAGAGATTGGGACACATCTCTATTGATAGGGTCAAGAGGTTGGTTAATGATAGAGTTCTAAAAGCTTTTGATTTTTCTAACTTTGCGACTTGTGTGGACTGCATAAACGGTAAGCAGACCAATAAATCAACTAAAGGTACCAAAAGGAGTTCTCAATTGCTTGAGATCATACATACAGACATCCGTGGATCTTTTTATACCTCTTGCTTGAATGGTGAGATATATTTTATCTCATTTATTGATGACTATTCAAGATATATGTATCTCTATTTTTTGTTTAACAAATCAAAAGCACTTGATGCTTTTAAAGTTTACAAAATAGAAGCAGAGAAACAAACTGTACTTAGATTAAAATTATAAGATCTGATAGGGGTGGAGAATATTATGGTAGGTACACAAATAAGGGACAAGTTGAGGGTCCATTTGCTAAGTTTCTTAAAAGTGAAGGTATAATTGCCCACAGGAACACCACAACAAAATAGTGTGGCAGAAAGAAGGAATGGACATTAATTGACATGGTAAGAAGCATGATTAGCAGATCAAGTTTACCTTTATCCTTATGGAGTGAAGCGTTAAAAGCCGTTGTGTATATTTTAAATAGGGTTCCATCCAAGGTTTTCCCCAAGATACCTTTTGAGTTATGGAAAGGATGGAAACCTAGTTTAAATCATTTACACGTTTGAGGATGTCCAACTGAAGTGAGACTTTATAACCCACAACTAAACAAATTGGATGAAAGATAAATAAGCGGTTATTTTATAGTCTATGCGGTTAATTCTAAAGGATTTAGGTTTTATTGTCATTCTCATTCTCCTAAAATTGTTGAGGCTAGAAATGCTAAATTTCTTGAGGAACAAGAAGAGAGTGGGAGTGGTTTGACTCAAAGGGTGGAATCGGAAGAAATAAGGGAACCACTGTCACGACCCCAAAACCAACCCAGTCGTGATGGTGCCTATCGTGGAACTAGGAAAGCCTACACTCTTAACCAATTCGATTGATATCATAACAATATTTAAATATTACCCTTTTTCATCAAAGGAAAAATCGAAATAAAAGATAAAATCAAATTCAAAATACTGTAAAAATAGAAATCCCAAAATCTGGTGTCACTAAGTCATGAGCCATTCTACAAATGTGCCAAAATACATCAAGACAATATTTGTCTGGGAAATAACTAACAAAAATACACAAGGAAGATAGGGAAAGATAAAGGAGGGTCTGCGATCTCCAAGCAGCTACCTCGCACTCTCCAAAGATAAACCGCAACAAACGATCAACTGGCACTATCGTGACCTGGGATACCTGAATCTGCACACAAGGTGCAGGGGGTAATGTGAGTACACCAACTCAGTAAGTAACAAGCCCAAATTGTGGGCTGAGAGGTAGTGATGGACTAACCCTCAACATTTATAACAGAATCAATGTACAGAAATTTAGGCATGCTTTCAGTTAACTAGACAGCTCAAAGTGATAAGACAAGTACCGTTCTGAACAATTAAACATATATAACTCAACGTATTTTTAATTCCAATACATCAACTGTATGAAATTCACAATGTGCTCCCACTCTCAAATACTCGTCCACTCAGTACTGTATATGGCTTGCATGGCCCAGGAAAGATCCATCCCAGAATATATACACATCAGACAAAAGTCACTCAGTACTGAGGAAGGCCGATCCGGCCCTATGGAGAAGATCCATCTCCAGATGATGATACACCTCACACCCACTCAGTACTATATATGGCTCAACGGCCTAGGGAAGATCCATCCCAGAATACACATACACATCACTGACATCAGTCGTTCAATACCGAGGAAACAGGCCAATCCAGCCTCATGGAGAAGATCCATCTCCAAATATAAACACTTCGGACAAGATTCATGTCCAGGGAAGGTCCATACCTCAAATATAAACACTTCGGACAAGATCCATGTCCAGGGAAGATCCATCCCTCAAATATCACTTCGCTCACTAGGGGTGTGTTACAGACTCCGGAGGGGCTCCTACAGCCCAAGCACTATCATAAGCCAGATCCAGGAATAAATCAATATAACATGTTGCGGCGTGCAGCTCGATCCCATAACTATCACTCAATATCAGGCTCTCGGCTTCACTCAGTCATCACTCTCCAGTATCGCTCACATGGGCTCACAGTGCATGAACTAGCCCGAATCAATGATATAATATGCAAAACAACAAATTGAGACATGATATGATATTCAATGACATAACTGAGTATATAATATCAATAAAACACATGAGATGACAGCAATAAACGACCACTCGGGTCTCAACAGTATCGGTGTGAAGCCTTAACATAATATCTAGCATGTTTGAATTAAGACGACCGCTCGGGTCTCAAAAGTATCGGCGTGAAGCCTCAACATAGTATTTAGCATGATTTCTAGCATGTTTACATTAATCACATTGATAGAAGCACAGATACCAACAAGAACGACCCACTAAACGGTGTCATGGAATGAACCCAGTCACAAGTCTCACGGTGCACGCCCGCACGCCCGTCACTTGGCATGTGCGTCACCCAATTCTAATCACATAACACGTAGTTCGGGGTTTCGAACCCTCAAAACCAAGTTTGGAAGCATTACTTACCTCAATCAATCCAAAACTCTACTCCACAATGCCCTTGCCACTAGACTCGTCCACAGATCACCCTGAATCTAACCAAAATCAGTATTATATCATTAATATATGCCAAAGGAACGAAGCCCACATCAAAATTATCAAAATACATCACAAATCCCAAAATTTGCCAAACCCAACCCCCGACCCACGTCTCGAAATTCGATAAAAATCACAAAAATGGAATCCTTATTCACTGCCCAGTCTACCCATATCAAATTCATCGAAATCCGACCTCAAATGCCCATTCAAATCCCCAAAAGAATTTCCCAAATTTTCTTCCATTTTGTCCCAATTTCCATTCAAATTTGTCAAATTAAATGATAAAATTCAAGACTAAATCATGGAATTAAACCAAATATGAGTGAATAATACTTACCTCGCTCACTCTACTGATAATCTCCTCAATTTCTCCCTCTCCCGAGCTCTCTAATGGATTTTGAGATTTTGGACTTAAACCCTCGTTTTTGAATAAAACCTTTCTGCCCAGGCCTCTTCTTTATCGCGAACGCGGCCACCTCCCCGTGTTTTCGAAGCACAAACTGGCTCCCCATTCTCTTAACCCTACGTGAACGCGTCAACAGCATCGCGAAAGTGATGCTTTACCTAACTTGCCCACCGCGAACGCGGACCTATCCACGTGAACGCATAGGCCAATACCCCTGGGGTCCCCAACCCCCATTCTTCTTCGCGAACGCGTGCCCCTGAAAGCGAACGCGATGACTACTTCACTCAGACCTCCATTTTCGCGTCCTCCTCTTCGCGAACGTGATGAATAAAATCTCATCCCCCCAAATTACTCTTCGCGAACGCGGCATCCCACCCGCGAACGCGATGAACAAATCCTCTACAAAAAAAACCAGAAAAATCTGCCAAGTTTAAATTCAAGAATTGGTCCCTTAACCACCCGAAACACACCCGAGGCCCTCGGGACCTCAACCAAACACGCCACCACATCACATAACCTCATTCAAACTTAGTTGCTCCTTAGAACCACTCAAAACAACGCCCAAATTCTAAATTGACCTCGGATTCAAGCCTAAGAACTTAGAAACTTCCAAATTTCGTCAACGATGTCGAAACAAACCAAAACACCTCCGATTGACCTGAAATTTTGGACACACCTCAAAAATGACACTACGGACCTGTTCCAACTTCTGAAATTCTATTCCGACCCCCGATAGCTAATTTTCCACTGCCAACCGAAAATCACCAAAAACTCAATTTCGCCAATTCAAGCCTAATTCTACTCCGGATCTCGGAGCAATATTCCAAACACACTCCTAAGTCCCAAATCACCTAACGAAGATATCCGATCCATCAAAATCACTTTTCGAGATCATTTACCTATAAGTCAACTTCCGGTTGACTTTTCCAACTATTCTCCCAACTTAAGAGACTAAGTGTCTCATTTCTCTGCAAAACCACTCCGAACCCGAGCCAACCAACCCAACAAAACATAAATGATCTAATCAACACAAAATGAAGCAGAAATGGGGAAAACGAAGCTAAACTCTCGGAACGACGGGTCGGGTCGTTACAACCACCTGTGGTACCTTTATTTATTGGGAACTTGAATGTTGCTCAGAAAAATTCTCATAAATTATCTAATCAACAATAAGTTCAAGAGCCACCACCACTTGAGGAGCCACATAAAGATCAACCAACTTTACTTGGACCCACCGAAGAAGTTCCTGAACCAGTGGGAGTGAGAAAATCCTCAAGAGTTCAAAAACCAGCAATTTCTAGTGACTATGTTGTATATCTTCAAGAGTCTGATTATGATATTGGCCTAAAAGATGATCCATGCTCGTTTTCACAAGCCATGAGTGGAGAAAACTCCACACTTTGGTATGATGCCATGAAAGAAGAGTTAGAATCTATGGCTAAAAATAAAGTCTGGATCTCGTCAAATTACCAAAGGGATCCTCTACCATAGGTTCCAAGTGGGTCTTTAAAACTAAAAGAGACTCATCTGGTAATATCGAACGATATAAAGCTAGTCTTGCAGCCAAGGATTTTACTCAAAGAGAGGGCATTGATTACCATGAAACCTTCTCTCCAGAATCAAAGAAGGATTCATTGATAATAATCATGGCATTAGTAGCTCATTTTGATTTAGAGTTACGTCAAATGGATGTGAAAACAACTTTACTGAATGGAGATCTTGAAGAGAAGGTATACATGTGTTATCCTGAAGGATTTTGTGATAAGGAAAAAAGTCACCTTGTTTGCAAGTTGAATAAATCCATTTATGGGATAAAGCAGGCTTCCCGCCAATGGTATATTAAATTTCATAATGTTGTTTATTCATTTGGATTTACGGAGAACATCATTGATCAGTGTATATACCTTAAGATAAGTGGGAGAAAATATATTTTTCTAGTCCTATATGTGGATGGCATTTTGCTTGCAAGTAGTGATTTGGGATTGTTGCATGAGACTAAATAGTTCCTTATCCAGAATTATGAGATGAAGGATATGGGTGAAGCCTCTTGTGTCATTGGCATAAAGATTCATAGAGACAGATCCCAGAGATTAATAGAACTGTCTCAAAAGGCCTACATTGAAAAAATTCTAGAAAGATTCGGGATGAAGAACTGTTCACCTACAGCAACACCCATAATTAAAGGTGACAAATTCTCATTGAATCAATGTCAACAAAATGCATTGGAAAAGGAGAAAATGAAAGACATTCCCTATGCTTCGCTTGTTATGAGCCTTATGTATGCACAAGTCTGTACTATTGATGTGTGGCTATAATTCATGGTTTAAAGCATTATGTACCTTACATTTTATGTGCGTTAATGATAAAAATACACATCATATGTGCATAATGGAGTCTATTTCATGTGTAGGTGAATTAAAGATGGAAGCCGAGCTAAATGGATGCATAAACATCAAAAATATGCTCAAGAGTCGAAAAGGAGTGACCCGGGCTATAGCCGGGCGTTTGAGCCATAAAGCCTGGTCATACCAGGCTATAGCTGGGTGTTTGGGCCATAAAGCCTGGCATGACCAGGCGTTTGGGGGGCGTTAGAGCCCTAACGCCAGGCCTGGCCAGGCTATAGCTGGGCTTTTGGGGCTTAACGCCTGGGGTCTTTGGTCCGGTCCAATCCGAGCTTTGAAGCTTTTAAGTGTTTCCCGGTTTGAATAGAAGTCTCCTACACGTTTAGGGTTTGTCCCAAACATATAAATAGACCCAAAAACACAACTTTGAGAGGAGGATTCCATTTTTGGAGAGAAGATACACACGGGATCGTTAGGAAGCAAAGGATTTCTCAGTTTTCTTCATCTTATTTTAGTATTTTCAATTTATGCAATTGTTTGATTATAGCATGAGTGGCTAAACACCTATTGTTATGGGGTTGTGATTTAGCCATGAATATTTTTATTCGACATTAATTTAAACCTTGATTATAGTTCACTTAATATATGGTTGTTTCTTCAATTCTGTGTTTAATTGTTTAATTGTCTGGCCAGCAGTTAGGTTCTATATACTATCTATGTTATGCTTGGGAAAGCCGTATATAGATTAGAGAAGAATTGAAAAGGACGCGATCTTAACCCTTCAGGGGAGCGGATTTGTGGTTAGGATAGGAATATACCTAGTCACCGTGCTTAATTAAACATCGTAATCTTAGTGCGTTCTAATAGATTAATTTCATAGGAATATAGGCGTTAATCTATTGAGAATAGGCGACTAGTGCTTCGGGAGAAGGCTATGATAGCGTTTATCAATTAATTAGCAACCATGAGTGAATTATATGAAAGGGAGAGTTAATTAGAATGAAATACGAGTGGTGAATTGATCACAACCCTGGAATATTTGTCTCTACTGAATACACAACAATATTCTTGTTACTTGATAATTAGTTCGTTCATAGATAAAATAGTTACATTCCTGGATTGTATTTTGGCTTGATTAAATAACAATTAGAGTGATTTGAAAAGTATTTTACACAAGTCCTTGTGGGTTCGACATCTATTTAACATTATATTACTTGCTACGACCACGTATACTTACGTGTGCGTTTGGGACCAACAAGTTCTTGGCGACGTTGCCGGGGAATTGAATATAGACTACTTTCTAGTTACTTGCTTTAATTGCTTATTTCATTGAGTCTAACGTCACGTGATTTTTGCTCTAATCTCAGGAACTTCTATTGAATGCGTAGGGTCAGAAGCCAGGACAAACTTGACGGCTTTGAACCCGAACCTGAGAGAACATTTCACAGGAGGTTGCGAGAAGCAAGAGATACAGACAATATTCAGGACTTCATCCGATTTCCTGTGA
>ML386287.1:73075-81416 GCA_005239525.1 Nicotiana knightiana | reverse complement strand
GGCGTCCGGAGTTTCTTAGGACACGCAGGATTTTATAGGCGCTTTATTAAAGATTTTTCTAAAATTGCTACTCCTTTGTGCAGGTTGCTTGAAAAAGATGTCAAGTTCAATTTTAATGCACCCTGCCTGAAGGCATTTGAGGAGCTAAAAAAGAAATTGGTAGCTGCCCCCATGATTTTTGCACCTGATTGGTCAGTACCATTTGAACTTATGTATGATGCAAGTGACCATGCAATTAGGGCAGTGCTATACCAAAAGAAAGACAAGGTGTTTTATTCCATCTACTATGCTAGTAAGACCCTTGATGATGCACAACAGAATTACACCACCACTGAGAAGGAGCTGTTAGTTGTGGTGTGGGCCTTTGAAAAATTTCGGGCATACTTGGTGGGAATAAAATTTATAGTCCACACAGATCACGCAACAATCAGGTATTTATTTACAAAGAAAGAATCTAAAGCTAGATTGATGCGCTGGGTTTTATTGTTGCAGGAATTTGATCTGGAGATAAGAGATCGAAAGGGCACTGATAACCAAGTAGCTGACCATCTGTCACGGCTGGAAAATCATGATCATGTTGAGGAGGGTGGAGATATTAAAGAAGTTTTTCCTGATGAGCAACTTTTTGCTATAACCCAAGACCCTCCTCCGTGGTATGCTGATTATGTGAATTATCTAGTGAGTGGGGTACTTCCTCAAAAAATAGAATCTGAAGCAAGAAAGAGGTTCTTACGCGATATGAAGTTTTACTACTGGGATGAGCCCTACCTGTACAAAGAATGTGGTGATCAATTAATGAGGAAATGTATTCATGATAAAGAAGTGGAACTTGTGTTGTATGATTGTCATGCATCACCATATGGGGGCCATCATGGTGGCGATAGAACAGCGGCGAAAGTGCTACAATCTAGTTTGTTCTGGCCAATGCTATTCAAAGATGCCTACGTATTTGTTAAAAAGTGTGACCAGTGCCAGAGAAAAGAAACGATAACAAGGAAGCACGGGATGCCTTTGAATAATATCTTGGAGGTAGAGATTTTTGATGTATGGGGTATAGACTTTACGGGTCCATTCCCATCATCCAGGGGAAATAAATTCATTTTGCTGGCAGTTGACTACGTGTCGAAATGGGTGGAGGCAATTGCATTGCCGACGAATGATGCCATGGTTGTCGCTACGTTTGTGAAGAAGAATATATTATCCAGATTTGGTACTCCACTTGCTTTGATTAGTAATGAAGGAACCCACTTTTACAATCGGTTGTTGAATAACCTTTTAGCTAAATATGGGGTCCATCCTCGAGCTANAAGCTAGATGATGCCTTATGGGCATACAGAACAGCGTACAAAACACCAATTGGAGCATCACCATACAAGCTGGTCTATGGGAAGGCATGTCACTTGCCCGTAGAGCTTGAACACAAGACATATTGGGCCATCAAGAAGCTAAACATGAACCTCGAAGCCGCGGGTGAGAAAAGATTACTGCAGTTGGATGAATTGGATGAGTTCAGGGTGAACTCATATGAAAATGCCAAACTCTACAAAGAAAAGACCAAGAGATGGCATGACAAATATATATAAAGCCGCATCATTTTGAGCCAGGCCAACAAGTATTATTATTCAATTCTAGGCTTTGACTGTTTCCTGGAAAGCTGAAATCGAGATGGTCAGGCCCGTTTGAGATAGAGAGAGTCACCCCATATGGTGCACTTGAGTTGCGACTTATACATGGTGAAAGAAAGTTTTTAGTGAATGGAGATAGAGTCAAACACTATTGGGATGTACCATAAATAGCGAGAAGACCAAGGTCGTGCTCGCTGATTAGTGAGGCGAGAGTATGCGTCGTGCCGCGATGTTAAATCAGGCGCTTGTTGGGAGGCAACCCATCCTGTATATCTTTTTTTTTAGTGTCAGTTTTGTGTTGTTTTATTTTGCAGAGTAGGGGAAGTCTGAGTACCCACAAGTTGAAGTTGAGGGGCATGTTTGAGCTTAAGTGTGGGGTCATCCCGACTCTAAAGATTGAGAATCATGTCCGGGCTATGCCCGAGAGGGTCTCAGGGAGTATTTCTCACCCTTGTTTTAATGTTTTTCTTTGTGATCATGCATCGAGGACTATGCATAACATAAGTGTGGGGTGGGGAAACTACTTTCTGAAGTGAATTGTAATTGCATATAATTATTGTTTTAGTTTTAGAAAAATCTCGGATTTTTTTCCAACGATGGATCTGTTGGACAATTTTCTTGAGGGATAAAGTCCGATTTGAAAAAAACACCAAATTTTTTATTTTTATTTTTTGGATAGTTAGGTAGTATCCCTTGGTTTTTCTTTGGGCACCGTTTCTTTTCCAAGGGTGTAACTTGAACCGGGTACTTTAAATTATTTTTGTTTTTTCTGAGTAGTTAGGAAGAAACTGAGTAACTTAGAAATACCCTATGACATGTTTGGTGCCGGCATATCAGGTTATGACATACATTCTGCTTTTCCTTATATTTGGTTTGACATGTGATGCCTGAGTAAAAATAAATAGCCTATTTTGTGACGCGTTAGCTCAGTTGTTTGACTTGTATGCTACATAGTGTAATATTGCTTAATTCTCTCAATTTTGTGTGCTTGCTTGACTTGAGAGTTGAATAAAACCGTTGTGATTGAGTCATGTGCAATGTGTGAGTGAGGTTCAGTGATTTTCTATGCTATCATGTGTAGTCTAGAACTTGACCCGTGTGTTAATCTAAGCGAAATTGTAGGTTATGCTAGTCTAGGAGANCTTGATCATGGATGTGCTTGTCACATAAGAATTAAAATTTCCATTGCTAGCCCCTTTGAGCCGTTTGACCTTTTCTTTGGTACCCACATTACAAGCCGTACCCCTCTTTAGTTCTTAAATTGAGATTTTGCACCTTTTCCTCCTAAGGCACTTAGTTGCTAAAAGAAGTAAGGTGGGATAATGGGGATTAGTTTTTGCTTAGAGCCATGTAAGGGCCCGTTGGTGCACTAAAATTGTATTCAAAAGTCACTAGCCATTGAATCTTCATGTATGGAGTGTGTGTAGGAAAGAAAAAAAAATGATAGTAAAAGTATGTACAAGAAGATACACACCTCCAAGTTTTATTAATTTGTGCTAGTGAAAATATAGAAGTGCTTAATTGAAAAAGGGCTATGTTGAATATGAATTGTGGCAAGGAAATTGGTTGAGAAGAATATGTGTTGATTTGTGAAGGTAGTGTATTAAAGTGCTTAGGAGGGTTAGTCACTATTCCTAAATATATCCTACCCGTCCCGTAGCCTACATTACAACCTTAAAAGTCCTAATTCATCCTAGATTTGTCTAACTTGAATTAGTGGATATCTACACTACGGGCAAGCTTATGGTACGACCACGGGATGCATATGAACTCTTTGTGAGAGTGAGGGAATTTGTTTAATTGTGTGATATCCTTAAATTATGTTCAAAAGCATATTTGAATGTGTGAACTAGTTATATTCACTCTGTTGTTGTTGGTGAGGGAACATGATCTCATGAACGATTGGTAACGTTGTAACTTTCTTGTTGGGTAGGTGCGTGAATTGAGAGGGCTTAGTGGTTGCAAGTTGACTCTTGAGGTTGGGTGGTTGAAATTAGGTTGTTGGTATGATTGATTAAATTATTATACTTGGGCATGTTTAATGAAGGGGAAGAATGTGAAATTTTGTATGTTCATACTTGATTGTCGGTATCGATCATAGTTAATGGGTAGGGTGTGTGATTGAAAAGTAAAATACTCCTTGATAATGAAATGTGTATGTGTTGAAGGGTAGATTGTCCCATTGCTCGAGGACGAGCAAGATTCTAAGTGTGGGGTGTTGATGTGTGGCTATAATTCATGGTTTAAAGCATTATGTACCTTACATTTTATGTGCGTTAATGATAAAAATACACGTCATGTGTGCATAATGGAGTCTATTTCATGTGTAGGTGAATTGTATATGGAAACCGAGCTAAATGGATGCATAAACATCAAAAATACGCTCAAGAGTCGAAAAGGAGTGACCCGGGCTATAGCCGGGCGTTTGAGCCATAAAGCCTGGTCATACCAGGCTATAGCTGGGCGTTTGGGCTATAAAGCCTAGCATGACCAGGCGTTTGGGAGGCGTTAGAGCCCTAACGTCAGGCCTGGCCAGGCTATAGCTGGGTGTTTGGGGCTTAACGCCTGAGGTCTTTGGTCTGGTCCAATCCGAGTTTTGAAGGTTTTAAGTGTTTCCCGGTTTGAATAGAAGTCTCCTACACGTTTAGGGTTTGTCCCAAACATATAAATAGACCCAAAAACACAACTTTGAGAGGAGGATGCCATTTTTGGAGAGAAGATACACACGGGATCGTTAGGAAGCAAAGGATTTCTCAGTTTTCTTCATCTTATTCTAGTATTTTTCAATTTATGCAACACTTATGCAATTCTTTGATTCTAGCATGAGTGGCTAAACACCCATTGTTCTGGGGTTGTGATTTAGCCATGAATATTGTTATTCGAAATTAATTTAAACCTTGATTATAGTTCACTTAATATATGGATGTTTCTTCAATTCTGTGTTTAATTGCTTAATTGTCTGGCCAGCAGTTAGGTTCTATATACTATCTATGTTATGCTTGGGAAAGCCGTATATAGATTAGAGAAGAATTGAAAAGGGCGCGATCTTAACCCTTCAGGGGAGAGGATTTGTGGTTAGGATAGGAATATACGTAGTCACCGTGCTTAATTAAACATCGTAATCTTAGTGCGTTCTAATAGATTAATTTCATAGGAATATAGGCGTTAATCTATTGAGAATAGGCGACTAGTGCTTCGGGAGAAGGCTATGAGAGCGTTTATCGATTAATTAGAAACCATGAGTGAATTATATGAAAGGGAGAGTTAATTAGAATGAAATACGAGTGGTAAATTGATCACAACGGTGGAATATTTGTCTCTACTAAATACACAACAATATATTTGTTACTTGATAATTAGTTCGTTCATAGAATCGTAGTATAAAATAGTTACATTCCTGGATTGTATTTTGGCTTGATTAAATAACAATTAGAGTGATTTGGAAAGTAGTTTACATAAGTCCTTGTGAGTTCGATATTCGATAACATTATATTACTTGCTACGACCACGTATACTTGCATGTGCATTTGGGACCAACAACTACACCTGATATTGCTTTTACAGTAGGAATGCTTGGCAGATATCAAGTAACCATGGTCTTGACCATTGGAAAACGGGTAAAAGGGTTTTGAGATTTTTGAAAGGAATCAAGGATTTCAAGTTCACATATAATACTCTAACTCATTGAAGGTGATTGGATATTCAGACTCTGATTTGGGTGGATGCAAAGACACTGGTAAATCTACTTCAGGATACATTTTCCTTCTTGCTGGAGGTGTTGTATCTAGGAGAAATGTCAAGCAGACCATTGGTGCAACATCCACAATGGAAGCTGAATTTATAGCATGCTATGAAGCTACTTCACAGGCGTTAGAAATTTACGGTCTCCCCAAATAATCAAATAATTCAAGTCAATGGACAATTGACTTGTACCTTTGCACTTATTTACGCGGTGTTAGAAATTTACCGTCTCTTCTAGAGACTTCTAGTGTGGCCCACATATATAGTAATAAATTATTTACCTTGTCTCCCAAAGGAAATAATATATTAGATAATATTTTATAGTTATGCATATATGGTAATTTCTGAAAAGAAACTACCATATATTAGGAGTCCCTAGGGCAATTATAATTTAAAGAGAAACCCCTAGGACTAAAGTATTTGACTAAGAGTCCCTTACCTACCTATAAATACGCTTGTGACTTCATCAGTCTGGCATTCAATGATAGGAACATGCTAGAAGGCTCCCTAGGTTTTCTGTCAAGATTCTTTCAAGGCGACTCTACGATATTTGAACAACTATGGCTGAAAGTACGTTCCTTGATTAATTTCTGCTGCAATGGCTCTATGTATGAGATTAAATTCTACATCGTGGTATCAAAGCCACCATTTAGCTGTTTTATTCAGTGTTCGAAAAATCTGTTGACGCAATATATGGCAGTTCAAATTCTTGTATGACTAAATAACTGAAACAGTACTGGTGTTCTGATGTTATACCATCTTGTTTAATAGTTCAATGGGTTAAATAAAGGCATGATATAATTTATATCGTTAATATTTTTATAATATTATATACTCATGTTCTCGAATTATATTATATTATTTTTAATTAGTATTATTATGATAAGATGATAAAACATATTGAAATGATGCACTTAAAAGATACAACAAAGATGCATACGAATCTGAGAACATGAACTTTCATGCTAAACAATGGCAAAGATAAAAATAGGTATATCGGGTAAAATAAATGTGCCGCATAGGTATAAGATGTAAAAGAAATGGACATGGGTAGATAAGGGTAAATATTTTATCTCTTATAGATATACAGCATAATTTGCCCATTTTTTTCTCGCCTAATAGGCTATATATAAAAAAAAAAATTAAAAAGTTATAAGTGAAAACGTTTGATTTCTTTATTTAACAAATAAATAGATGAAGGATTTGCAACTGCTTTGATTTCTGTCAAGGAAATTGCATTTGAAATTAATATCAAACCCGAATTTCATAAGAAACATGTAATATATAGGAAGAAACAATCTTAATAGTGAAATCTCAAAATCTTTCGACGGGTCCTTTAGAGTTGACTACTTTTTATACATACTCCCTCTGGTCCATAATAAATAATTTTTTAACCTTTATTCTTATGTCCAAATGCCACTAAACTAGTATAGCTTCCAGAATTGTGGGATCTTCTCCCTACAACGAGCCACTTGCTGAAATGCTGGAATAGACTTCGTTAATTCTTTAGTTTATATATCAGTTAATATTATATTAAAAGAACTAGTATCGTTTTTAAAATGAGTCAACTAAATTGTATAGTAATTAATAAAAGCAGGAACTAAAAAGTCCTCAATTTGATATGTGATGAACACTACATTGATAATTCTCTAGGAACTTGTGAAACAACAAATTCATGAGGTAGCAAAGAGTAACTCAAGGATTCAATCATCTCACTTTTACACGTGTGTTCCAGAATGAACATTTTAATCATAATATTACTTCCTTTTATTACGTGCAATTTTATGGCCACATGATGAAATAATTTCTATTTACTGCATTTGCCCTTAATCGTTGTAAAATAATAGTAGCAGATTACGGACGACCACTGAAATTTAACCACGAATTTACCGCGGACCACCATGCTTTAAAGCGTGAGAAATTAAAATCGGGAGCGTCAGTCTTATTCTTTATTACCGGAATATGGCAACATTACCAGCTTAATTTACATGCTTGGTAGGATTTATTTACCAGCTATAGAGATGATCATAAGAGAAAGAGAAGGGAGAGAGATGAGGAGTAGAGAGAAAGAAGAGAGCGATGATGATAATTAAGGAACAAGAAGAAAGAGTTAAGCTTTGTGGGTTCCTCTTTATATTTTTTAAGCTTTGATGGGGTGGGACAGTGGCGGAGACATAATTTTTATTAAGGGAATTCAAAATAATACAACAATAACAAAATAATAAAAATATTAAAAAATAAAAATAGATTGTGACCAATGCAAAATGAACCAGCAACCTTATAAAGGTTTTGAACCCTTCTTGACCACTAAGCTATGCTTTTGAGTTGGGTTAAAGGGATTCAAAATATAAAATATAGAGTTACGAATTAAATTTTGCCTTATATATACAGTATAATTTTTCAACAAAATGATTCGGGTGAACCCCTTTCTTCCCTAAATCCGCCCCTGGGTGGGGGATGGGATGGGATGGGATGGGTGGGGGCTATCACAAGTTACAAACAGTCAACAGGGACATATAAAGGAATTTGGCTCCGTTTATATAAAGGAAAGGATTTTGAATTGGTCTAGATCAGTGTTAACTTGCAATGTGCTAAGTCTTGAATTTCAACTATAGCAAGCGAGGTGGGAAATCAAAGCAGGAATTTAATGCTGAGTGGACCATTTGTTCTTCAATGTTTGAAAGAAGAAGCAGAAAAAGAAAAGTAGATCAATGCGAGCTAATTCAACTCCCAAAATAATCAAATGAAGCAAGTCAATGGACACCTTGACTTAGAAATCTTCTTTCATGGTAAGTGAGACTTCATTAGTGTAGACATGTGATTTTTGACCCTCTTCAATATTTTTATATTTTAGTAGGTAAATATTTAATTTAGGCTTAATATTACTATTTCAACTAATTTTGACTCTTTTACTTATATAGTCATTTTTAATCTTGAAAAAATACCAAAAAATAATTTTGTTTTAACGGTCAATC